>VDFB02132306.1:0-13279 GCA_007258455.2 Sequoia sempervirens
ATTCCCCAAGCTAAAGAGACAATATGAGGAGATGAACATCATGGACTAAGAGTCACCTCCCATGTTGTTAAAATCAAGAAAAACTTCTAAGGACTCCATATAAGTAGTGAATCCTTAATTGGGTTAGAGAAAGAAAAATTAAGAAGCAACTGTGTATGAGATTTGTGCTTTAAATATTAGGAAGTGATTCCTTAGATGTTCAACTAGCAAGAGATAATGGTAGAGAAAGGAATTTGGTCAAGTAGAAACAAAGTGAAACTAGACAAAGAAGCCATGATAGAAAGAGAGAAATAGATGCAATAGTAGAGAATAGATTAGGAGAAAGGATAATACCTAAGCATGAAAAATAAATTAAGAACACCTTTACCTCCTTCAAATAGGGATGCCCATATGATTAAGCTCCCTAATTTTGGTAAATACACCAAGGGTGCTAGCAAACATCTCTTTACCTTAGAATTTTGTTGGAGTGGGGTTGGAATTGATGATAACTACACCTAATTGTATGATATTTTTTGGAGACCCTCAATGACTAGACACTAAGATGCTACATTAAAGCTTTCCCTAAGTATGATAGTAAATGGAAATAATTGAGTGATTTATTTTTTGACAAATTTCCATTCACCTAATGTTTAAATTAAAAACATAAATAAAATACATGGAATATGACAAGAACTAAGGATGAAGTAGTAGAATATTATGAAAAATGATTCAAAAGTGTGGTTGTAAAACTAGAAGAAACCTTGACATAAGATATGAATTGAGTGGTTTATTTTAGAGTTAGCCCCTCACATTATATAACAATAATAGATGAGAATATTTCCTCTTCATATAAGCATTTGGTAAAATTGATCACCATAATACTATTTTAGTCGAACATATTGGAGAAAATTTAGTAGGAAATGATGGAATTACTAATTTCGAATTAGAGTTGGAAAACATAATATTGAAGTAAGAAATTCTAATGAAAGGTGAGAAGGCTAAGACTTCTCCCCCATCTAGAAGAAGTAAAATCTAGTTAAAAATTTTAAATAGTAGGGAAGAACATATAAGGAATGAATGCTTGATAATTAAAGACACCAAGAGGGCTACCACACTAAGAGGGGAACTTGAGAAATCCCTTAGATAGATAGTAAGTACATACTAGGTAAAATATAAGTAGGAAAAAGATGACACAAATAGTTACATCCAATGTTACTTTGAATGAAGAAGATGAATATGAACCAATAAATCATGGATTGACTAGGGAATAATATTTTGGATATGTGTACATGGATAGAGCATAAGGTTTAGCTATAAGAGCATTGAATATTTATTGGGCACATGACTAGGAAGAAATTTTATTTAGAGAAAGTATAAAACCACTTAACAATATACACTGTGTGATAACCAAAAATTCAAGATGCATGACCCTCCATGGGTTTCAATTATAACTTTCAAGAAGGAGGTGGTAGGGGAGACTACCACAATATTAATAAGAGGTACTAGAGAAAGAGGAAGGACCAAAAGGTCAAAATGTTATGACTATCATAAACTATGACATTATGCTAATGACTACAAAATTAAAACAAGAGGAAAGTCCACATGTGATTTTTGTGCTGATATATCACATGATATTTCAAGTTGTCCCAAATTTAGTCTTATAAGAATTTGTTGGCATCATGATCAAAAAGTCAATAATTGTCCAGTCTAAATCTAACCTATGATGCTAAAGTAGTAATGAATAACTAAGGGTGCCTACCATATAATTGGAAGATGTTTCTGAATTCAGTTAAATTGTTGTGAATTAATTCATGGATAGAAGGTGGGTTTTGTAAGGGAGGATTTAGTGGTGGAGGAGGATTTGGCTAGCAGGGTTTTCTTTGGAACAAGATTGGGATTCTCAACCATTGGAAAACCTGGTTGACGTTGAATTTTAAAAAAAATTAACAATTTTTTATTACAAACTAAAATGCATATAAAAAAACCTATTTTAAACTAATTTTTTTATAAAATAATGTAAAATATTTTTTTTAAGGAAATCGATTAAAAATAAAATACAATTGATTAAAAATGCCCGTTGGAGGATGCAATTTAAACTCAAATATCAAAGTGAATGGATATTTGTTTTCTCCACTTTGCTCTCTCATGCAACTTAGCCAAATGCAAACAATGAAAATAAGTTTTGACCATTTTTATAAAAAAGGAAACAAATATCCATTTCATTTTATAAGTTTTTCTTTTTAAATTGTGTTGGGTCAGTTCCCTTATGAACTAATATAACACACACAATAAAATGTAAGTTTGATAATATATAATATATAAAATAATATATGAAAGTGTAAAAATGAGAAAAACAATCTAAAATGCATCTACACTTCTAAATAAGACATTGAATCAAGATTCAAGAGATTTAAACTTAATTTAAATGCAGGAACCTTCAGAAATCTGTCCTATTGCTCTCTAACTTTAAAGATTTCTCTACTCTACTTTGCTCTCAGATTTAAGTAAGCTAAAAGATTGTTGAAATGACACTTAAAGCATGAGAATTGAGCTTATTCTATTTCTATATGCAACTAAGATGATTCTACTGTAATTGCAGCCATGACTGTAAAACTATGAATGTTGAATGCTTCTATTTGCTTGATGAATGATCCCAATTGCTGATTGCTTGAATGCTTGATTGTTTGAATGCCTGGAAAACCTACAGAGTAAGATTGCACAAATTAGACTCCCTTTCCTGTAGCCAGAAACCTGTATTTATAGATTTCACGGCACACATTTGTGAAGGGGCACAGGATAAAAGGCTGGGATTTCCTCTGAGGAATTGTGTGGTGAGAGATGGAGATTCTTGAGATTTCCATGGAGATTGTCCCTCCCCATAAAAACATCAAGCCAGAGGATAGGAGAAGGAGAGAAGAAAAAGGCTTTCCTGTGACAGCCTTTCACAGCCATTCCCATGAATGCACGGGAGTTGGTTGTTGAAATATTTAATAAAACTGAATAGTTCAATTTTATTGTTAAGATTTGATGAGGTGGAGGATTTGAGAATATTTTAAATATTTTATTTAATTTATTCAAAATATGAGAGAAATGAGATATTAATTTAAACAAATAAACTATAGTAGCTTATTTATTAAATTAAATGTGGAATGATTAATTAATTTAAACAAAGTATGTAATCTTCATTTAATTAATTAAAGTAGAATAATGTATTTAAAATAGAAAATAGGAGAAATTGATGATAATAATAATCAAATAAGACAAAGTATTTAATTTTGCTTATTTAATTAAAATTAGAATAATAGAAGAAATTAGAAGAAATAAATATGAACTATATAAATAAATATTTTTTATTTATTTAATAGTAGAGAAATAATAGATTAATTAATCAAATAAATGTATTTAATTAATTAGACCATTTTTAGGTGTATACAATATATATTATATTATGTTATAATATTATAATATAATATAATATAATATAATATAATATAATATAATATATATTATATAATATATCATATATATATAATATAATATTAGTATAATATATATTATATATTATGCTATATTAATATTATAATATATATATTAATATATAATAATATATAATATGATTTCATGGCAAACAAATATCTGTTACTAACGGACATTTGTTACAAATGGGTATCCTTTACAAACAGATATGTGTTTAGCTCTGGTTCTTATCATGGAAGCAAGTACCTTTTACTCAACCCTAGTAAAAATTCAAAGTGAAAATTTACATTTTTTTGGTAAATAAAAAATGTCTTTTCTATTATATCGCCACTTTTTGGACCCCCATTATCCTGCACAAGCCTAGAGTTTTATTTTTATAATGCTTCATTGGCTTGATTTTTGCCCTAAGATTTGCAACAAAATCCAAATGTTGTTCATGGATGCTAATGCTCAATTGGTTGTTAACAAAGAATTATCAAATGCCCCTCCTTTGTAATCTTCAATCAAATAAGGTTGTCCATTATCACCTTTCCTTTATGTGCTTATTATTGATGCTCTTGGGTATCTACTGCAAAAGTATAATCAAACAAAATTAATAAGGGGTGTTTCGATATCTAATGATGCAGTTGTGCTTAAATCATAATTTTTGATGATAGCGTGATTTTTCTTCAAAATTTTTAAGAAGAGATTCATAATGTGATGGGGGTACTTGAACTCTATTGTGTTGTTTCTAGTTCTAAATTAGCTCATCACAAAATTGAATTTCTTATGGTGAAGGCTAACCCCATCTTGGAGTGGATATCAAAAGAATGGAAGAAAATTAAGCATGGAGAAATTTCTTGCTACTCTGGAATAAAATTTGGGCTAGGTGTTACTCTATTTGATATGTGGAAATGGTTTCTTAACAAGCTAAAAAATAAACCTTTCTCTTGGGAGGATAGTTTTTTTTCTCTAGTAGGAAAGATTCAAGTAGTGAACCACATATTCCTAGCTTTACATGTGTATTACTCTGAGTCTTGTTGGATGCCTTCAAGGAAGGGCTATGAGGATCTAATCAAAATTGTTAAACAATTTCTTTGGTCTAATTAGAATGGTGATGTTGGATTTAAATCAACTTCTTGGTTGCACTACATCCAACCTAAATCAAGACGTGGGTTGGGATTGTTAGATCCCAAAACGCAAGGAGTTTGTTTGGTTGCTAAATGGATAGTTAGAGTGATTGCTGGAGATCAACCTTGGAAGATTTTGGTTCATTACCAAATCACATAGGTTCTTAAAAGGAAATGACAATAGGTTAGATGGATTGATAGAATTCTGCTTGTTGCATTTTTTCAGCTCAACGCTTCATTCCCCTTGCTATCCATAAGGAAGGCTTGGTAGTTCGTTTGTAAATGTTTAAATTGGAAAAGGGAATCTTTACAATATGTGTTTAGTTTTGGTGCTTCATCCATTTGGTGGAATATAATGGTTCACTATCAAGGGAAACCTCTTGTTGTTGCTTTTTCAAGACATGCCCTTCATCTTTTTAATAAAGGGATTCAAGAGTTCACAGATTTATGGGACTTTAATACATTTGATTGAGTTGTATGACATATTATTAAGAATAAATTTTGTTTAAATAATAAGCATCAAAGCTTTGTTATTTTTTTGAGAGCTTTGGTTCCCATAGATCTTGTTATAAAACTTTTTACTCCCTTGCAATGCAATTCCCTCAAAGATTGGTGGTGGTTGTCCAAATTTTAATTTGGTTGTTTTCATTTAAAAAAAATCTACCTAAGTATGCTTCCTTCTTTGCCTCTAACTCCAAGGCTAAATAAAAAATAGAAATTCAATTTCAAAGAAAATACTTGGAGAAGATTGAGTGCATAGATTTGGAGGTCAAAAGCTAAGGCTAATGCTCAAATCTTGGCTTGGAAAGTTTTGCACTTCAAATTACCTATTGGTGATAGGTTAAGATGCATGATGGTGCAGCCAGTTAAATGCCATTTCTTTCAATATAATGAAATTTTGGAACACATTTTTTGGGATTGAGTGTGGGCTAAAAGGAAATGGAATGTTATCTTTAAATTTCTTCCTTCTATTTTTAAGCATAGATTAACTTGGAAATAAGCCTTATTGGGATTTGGCAAGCAAAATAATGTTATTGTTGATTCTATGAGACATTATTTTACTAAATATACGGAAAAGTAGATGCTTGGAAGTTTAAACATAATGTGCACAAGGAAGCAAAAATGATAAATTTTTACTATGAAATTATCTTCCAAATTGTTTTGTTTTGTTCTCAATTGTAGGGGTGCCCAAAGAAAAGGTGAAATTTAGCAATCACTTGGATAAGATTAAGTATCAAATGCTTAGCTCCATGAAAAAGACTCTTTATGTTCTATACAACTACAATGTATGTTAAAATTCAGATTTTAGTACTGCTGATTACTAAGGTTTATGCCAGCTGCAGGGAGTTCCCAATGAATACATGACAACCAACTTTCTCCTGGATCAGTTTAATGGCTACTTTTACAACTGCACAAAGATGATGTAATCTGTTCTAAATAGATACACCAACTATCAAAATTTAGAGTCTGAAGTGATTAATTTTGCAGCTATTCATTGTTGTTGTTATTTGAAGACAAGTTTGTTTTGTTTTCTTAGTCTATTCTGGATTGTTGGTTATGGCTACGTAAATTCTTTTTTTGGCAGCCTCTGGTTGCCTCTTTTGTGTAATATTTTTTGCTTGTTTCAATTAAAAAAAATTGGACACTTCTCAATAGATGTGTTGAGGTGGCAAGTTGCATAATAAGCCACACCTCCAAACTTTAGTTATAGATAGATAAGAGGCCAGTCCACATTTGAAAAAAAACAAAAATCCTACAATATTCCAGATAATCACTACATGCTCACAAAATTAACCCGCACAACTACTGACCCCTCTCCCCTAATGCCTTGATTATAATTACCCCGCTACAGATAAAATTTCATGACATGTAAGAGACTTTAATCTTACAAATTATACCTTACACTCACCACTGCTTAACTACGGTACCTGCTAACAGCTTAGGGTCGCTGCATTCAATCATCTTAATGACATGGAAGAAAATTTAAATACCTTACAGTCACCACTGCTTAACTACGGTACTTGCTGACAACTTACGGTGATTGAATTCAATCATCTTAATGATAAGGAAGAAAATTTAAATAGGGCAAAGTCTTTGTACCGAAGTTCTGTCAAATTCCCACTACAGTTTAATTTTCCCACACTGGCGTTTTATGTGCTTTGTCTTTCTATGGCCCACGCATGCAATTTCCCTTCTCTGCCCTTTTTGACAGAGTATTTATGGCAAAATAGATGGCCATGTGAACCTGCACCAACTCTATAATATTTATTAGTTAACATAAATATCCAAGGTCAGAGAGTATGTACATTGCGAGCAACTCGTTGCAGCGTTTTAATCCATGGCTCACTTAAGCTACTCCCATTGCTCTGTACTTTTCATACTGTCTTTATATCTGTCTTGCGCGCCTTTTCCCTCCAATGTTTCTTAAATAAGCTCGGCTTCTTTCGTACTGTCTTGAGACACAGTATTTATGGAAGAAATGCATCACTGCATAGTAGACAGCCATGGATCCGTTCAACCAAAAAGATAGGAGATTACTTTCTCGTCCATTTTCTTTCCGAGAAAGAACTTGAAAGTCAGTGAGCCATAAAATTATGTCAGTGAGCCATTGAATTTATCTATTTTTATCATGCATTTACTATCAATGAATAATGCTTTCTCTTTTGAATTTTTTATTATTATTTTTCCTTATTTAATGTAGATTGTAATGGTAATTACTGATAATTGCTACAAAAGTTTGAAATATTGTTGTTAGTCTAATCAATTGATGGTTCAATAAATTTGAAAGTAAATCTTTTTTCTTAATTACAAAAACATAT
Organism: Sequoia sempervirens; assembly: GCA_007258455.2. Classification (NCBI taxonomy): domain Eukaryota; kingdom Viridiplantae; phylum Streptophyta; class Pinopsida; order Cupressales; family Cupressaceae; genus Sequoia; species Sequoia sempervirens. The sequence goes on from VDFB02132306.1 coordinate 7,385, forward strand.
ATTCAAAATATACAGAAGTGTTGGTAAAGATAAGTACTTCAACTTTATAGTCTGTATGTCAAATATGTTGGTAAATATTTCTATAATGTTATATTATATATTTGAAATTGGGTATGGAGAAATATATACAAAATATCACCTAGTATTCATAATTTGAATAACCTATATAGCTTGCAATGATAATTTCCTATTTGATTCAATCAACTTCATCTTCCTTATTTGGAGGCAAGCAAATTTTATCATTGAAATGGATTGTTGGTGACCAGATACTTTGATTGTTAGAAATTATCATTGTAGGGTACTCTACTTTTTAGATGAGAAAGAGATATTATAGATGAGATCAAGGAGAAGAGTTATTTTAGTTATTGAGCAAGATGTTAGTTTGTAGGACTCAAATTTAGATGGGCAATCATACAATCCTAATGGGTAGTTCAAAATCAGATTGGAATGTGTTTTCTTATCTAAAGACATTTTAGCTACTTATTATTAATCTACTACCACATCTTCCAACTACCAAAGTATCATATTTGATATTCCCCACAAAAATTAAAGCTAAAGTGGTTCAAATTTGCTGCCAATCAAACTATATGAGACATTATACATGCACTCCAAACTCTATTGAATACACACCAAACTTCTTTGGAATGAATTTTCACATTATCCATTTAAAATTCTGGTTACTTTAATGAACCTTTCACTACCTAGCATTGTAGAAAAAAAAAAAAAACAATTTATTGTCAAAATTTGAGAAAAAGATCAAAATAAACTAAAATAATAATAACGATTTTTTTTTTAATAGGATTTTTGTTTCCTAGTATTTATGACATTATTTAAAAATCTACAACCAAGATTTGTTGATGGTATTCCATTTAATATCCATTATTGATCTATGTAATTCATCTCATGCTCCTCAGTAAGGGGAATGCCTATCATTATAATTACAAAGACAATAAAAAATTCACAATGTGCTCTTACTAAAAGATGGTAATTAATTTGAATGTAATATGATCTTATTTTTATGTATTTCTATAGATTGATTTGATATGTTATTTGTAGATAATTATTTTAGGTTAAATTTGTAGGCACAAAATCAATTTCATTCATTTCTAGGGTACATAATGACTATTATTTTTTAATTTAATTTTAAATATGTGCTCAAATAGATTCCCTCCTTTAAACTAGTTATGATTTGTTGACTTGAACTGAAAAAATGATATTTTTATGTTATAGTGTTGTATAGATTTAGACAACTCCTAATTCATTTTTGATATGTAGAAAATATATAGAGATTAAAAAAAAAATCTAATGCACATCTAAAAAGTAATCATTTGACATATTCATCAACATGACATCAACATAGGCATATTCCATGTTTGTGCAAGCTATCTTAGATTATTATTTAAAAACTATTAAATATGATCCATGTGTTTAACATTAGTATAATATTATCACATAATAAACTCTTAATGATATTAATTAACATTATTAAGAATTAATTATAAGTATATACATCAAGGTGATTACAAATTAGAGGTCCAAAATATGACAAATCAAATATATAGACAAAGAATAATTATATAAGTTAGAGATTGAGTTTTCATTCAAAAATATCATTTATGTAGATACAAAAATGACCCAAAGAAATATGCAAGAGATTAATTAGTGTAAAGACCTAATTTTTTGATACATTCCAAGTGCTAAAATAATATTAATTATTAGTAGAATCAATAATAGATTTAGAGAGAAACTCTTCAGTGAGTGCACCATATTAGGGGACAAAAAGAGTTGTCAAATCAATTTTTTTGATGAATATATGAACATAAAATTTATCATAAATCTATAATAACTCAATTCATTTATCTAAAAGTACCGCATTTTTTTCCAAGCTAATAAACATGCATTCATTTGTATACTCATGTACTTCTTATCCATATGAGATAGGTATTCATCCAACTTTGGGACACACATCCAACCTAACAAGTTAGGCATATGTCCATGTAGAACAAGAACTCATCTATCCCTTTGGGATAGGGATCCACCTAAATGGGGTAGGCATCTAGCATAAAAAATAGGTATATGCTCTAGCCATATTCTTAGGCTCATTAGACCATCTGGGTCCTAAGTCACTTCTCTGAAGACAACACTTCCCTAGTGGGAGTGTACCGAGTTTGTTGCCATTCAAGGGTATAAATTTAATATACAAAGGCTTGAATCATGCCTCAAAATTTAGCCTAAATCCTAGGGGAAATCAACCAAGTCCATCCAGGATTCATTCTAAGTATGCGATAAATGATTTCTTCTCAAGTTTACATTTAAGAGCTTATTTGTGAGAATGATTTACTTGATTTCTAAGTGAGTTAAAAATTATATTATTTAGATATTCCAGGCTAATCTCACAATTGAAATCCTATGTATTGGGAACCTCCTGTAGTGTCGAAAAATTCATGGGGATATTACACTTTTTTGGGACCTCCTTCTAAAATTGAGCTTAATATTGACTTGATTTAGTGTTGCAATGTGGTTGACACATTCACATTAGGTATTGGGTTCTTGCGAACTAATGGACTTAAATTGTACCTTGCTAAAGTGTTGTGAAGTGTTGCAACATACTTTCACATTTTTCTAAGGTTTTACTAATTAATTGAACATAGTAAATCCCCTTTTAATCAAAATAAACATTAATTTTGCCTTATTTGAAGTGTTGTAAAATGTTGTAACACACTTTCACACTTTTCTAGGATTTTCATTAATAATTGGGCTTTCTTATGCTTTAATTGGCCCTATTTTTCATCCACAAGCCTCATTTATTGCATCTTTTCAAGGATAATCTCAACATCAATAATTATCCAATCATAATTCAGGTGTTTCTAGCTTGTGTGGCCCAAATTTAGTGATCTAGGACTCATTCGCCATGTTGGGTGAATGGGTCCCACCTACATTTTTGGGTCCCAAACCTATTTTTACACCTTTCTAAACACTTTTGATTTTTGGTCCCATACATTATGTCAAATGGGATTCATTCACCATCTTGGGCGAATGAGTCCCGTTTGGCCTAAAATTAAAATTAATTCAAATTTCTGGTGAGATTTTATTCTCCAAGATCTGATGTCAGCTTGTAGTGTTGTAATTTTAAGAATTCTTGCATAGTTGAGTATAAATACAAGGTTCTTTCACTCATATTTTCACTTAGCAATCTAACAAGCAATCAAGTGTTCACAAGAGTATTCGAGAGCATTCAAGAGAATTCAAGGGAAAATTATTAAGTATTTTAGAGCATTCTTGAATCATCAATCATCATGTCAAGGATTTCATGCATCATGTTGTTTTAGAGCTAACATTTTTTGGTGTAGTATTTTTTGATTCAAGCAAGCATTACATTGAAGATCTATCACATTCAAACAAGAATCAAGGTCTACATCCATTGGAGCCATTGCATACATGCTTGCAACACCTTATTGCTGGGGTTTGGTGAGTTGCAACATTGTTATTTATTCATTCATCATTCTCCATTCTTATTTGATTTCATTTCAAGGATTGATTTCTAAAATGCGGTTTGACCAAGCAAAGCTCTATCCACTAACCCCCCAAGATTTTTCCCTCTCCTTTGTGTGGTATTTACAGGTATAGGTTGCAAATTTCCTAAGGAGCAAGCTTGGAGAAAATTTGAAAATCATTCAAAGTTGTCAAAGTTTTCATCAAGCCTTAGAGAACCTTGGGGAAGACCTATAGGTTGCAAATTGAAGATTCAGATCTGGAAACCAATCAGGAAGGACATAGCTGACAAAGAAGAGAAGGATCAACCTTTGAATCTTTAGAAAATACCAACTAGATTGATTCACCACTTGTGGTGAATGAGTCCTAGTTCTAGTCAATTTTCAAGTTTTTTCATATTTGGATACCCTTTTGGTAGATTCTTATTCCTGCACAATTTTCCAAAAACTGGACTGATTCGCCCAGCTTGGCGAATGAGTCCCAGTCAACATTAAAAGAAAAATTTCTAGTGATTCAGACCTCCATTCAACCATCTCTAGTTTCCCAAGTGCACACCTTCCTTTCTTCAATCTTTTGTTTTCTTTCATTCACTTTCTTAGGTTATTTAGTGGTACTTTGCATCCAATTAGGGTTTAGTGTTGCATCTTGCATTTCATTTTCTTTTCCAAGTATAAAATTGGTGTTTAACCCTTCATTATATCATATTCAACCCATAGAACAACCATCTTGCAATATCTCTTTGTCTTTTGCATTGAGATCTCAAGGGTTTTTTCTTGAGTGAAAGTTAGTGAAAATTGTCCTTTGTATGTCTTAAACCCTAAGAGAGGAAGCAAAACAATTTCCCACCTTTCATTTTGGTAAACTTGCATTTAGAAAATTTCATTTTTTGATTTGGAGTCCACTATCATCCTAGATTTAGTTTGCATTAACATTGCATTAGGACTTGCATTGGTTAACTTGCACTCTAGGGTTTCAAATTTTGCCTTAGTGAAAGCTTGTATAGCTTGCATTTTTGCATCTCATTTATTGAAAATCCTTCAAAATATGCATTTGCATCTCAACTACAAATTAGAAAACATAAAAAGCATAAAATTCAATTGAAAAATTGAAAAAATTTTGAAAAACAATCATCACTAGGACTCATTTGCAACCTTGGGTGAATCAATCCCTCTCCGTATTTTGCACTTCATTTTTTGGCATTCAAAGTTTAGTTACTGAGTTTTTGGTTGTTATTTCCTTTCTATCTCAGTTTCTAGAATTTATGTTTTAAGAATTTCATTGTTCTTAGCTTACATTGCATTTGCATTCAACTTGCATTTAGTAGCCCTTGTATGAGTATTTGGTGTCTTATTACTAATAATGTAGTGAGACAAAGTTTGAGACTCATGTAATCTCGTGATAGCATAATCTTTGTGGATCTTGGGTTTTCTAGCTCTTTCACTCCTAGTATTGACACTAGTACACTAGGTATGGACAACACCTTTATCAATTATTTTCCTTCAAGTAGTATGCAAGTTGAAACAAGGAATGATAGTGTCCCACAAGAAAACATAATTCAAATTCATGAAGACCTAACAAACTTACAACATCAAGTGCAAAATAATAACACTTTAGCTACTGCCATCCCTACTATAGACAACATTCACTGCATGCTTGAAAGTGAAGATGGAATTGACCTTGTGAAAAACATAGTTTAAATCTTTGGAAAAAACCTTACCTCAACCACTAGTTGTCCTTTACCAACAAGCACTGTCACAAGCCAAGGAGGAACTCAACTTACTCCTCCCACAAAAATTGCCTCAATACCTACTTACACCAACCCTCAAGTCACAACAACAATGCAACAAACTAGTAATGTGATGATTCCTTCCTTGGGTATTCCCGCTAGCATCCCTAGTTCCTATGTGGCATTGTATGTTATATCTCCTACTACATTACCACCTATAAGTATTCCATTCACTTGTCCCTTGAACACACACATCCCTTCACCATTTTCACTTCCATCTCATAACACAATCAATGACCCTCTCATCAATCAACTCTTCCAAACCATTTCATCTAGGCTTCAAAAGTATATTTCCACCATCAATCAAAATCAAAATGGCCCACCTACATATTATGTCAAAAGCAGTCCATTGTCCTTGGAGATATTGTGAACACTAATGCCACAAGGTGTAGAGGTGCCTAGATTTGAGAAATATGGAGGGAAGGGAGATCCTTCTAACCATGTTAATTCCTACACCGCTTTATGTAGTGACTTTGTCCCTGATGATAAACTTTTGGCTAAGCTTTTTCCTACGTTGTTGAAAGAAATTTCCTTGGAATGGTTCTCTTCTTTACTAAACAACTCAATTCATTCATTTAATGAACTTTTGAGGAATTTGTAAACCAATTCTAAGTGCA
>VDFB02132308.1:0-23350 GCA_007258455.2 Sequoia sempervirens
TTGGCCCATCCTCAAGGTCATTATGTCCTGCCTTTATCGGAGTCCTATTGCATCATGCTGGGGGCATGTTCTCATCAGATCGAATTTGTGTATATTCTTAAAAACCTCAAATCAGAAAATCCAAAAACATCAGAAAATCAAAAAATCCAAAAACATCAAAACCTCAGAAAATCCAAAAACATTCAAAAATCATCAAAATCCAAAAACAGAGTCGTCTTGTCGAACTGCGTCATCTCTGAGCTTGAATGTAGGCAAAGTTGATCTTTGATCATCCCCCAAGAAAATTAGGTCAGGCCTATAGGAGTCTGTCATAATAAACTGACATATCATCATGTATATCATCGTCTGTAAATCGGTCAAGCTCATTAGTCGAACTACGTGGTCTCTACATGTATAATGTAGGCAAGGCTAATCTGTTTATCAACCGCCGAGGCCCCTAGGATAGGTTTTTAGGTTAGTCTCTTGGTCAAAATCTCAGAAAATCCCAAAACATTTGGAAAATCGAAAATCAAAACAATTGAAAATCTTGAAAAAATACCAAAAACAGCCTCAAAACATCTAAAAAATGTCAAAAACATCCAAATATTTGAAAAAATCGATCCATCTCATCTCACTTGCACCCACAATAACATCACTCATAATAAACGATCGTCATCCTCAATCTTTGGTAAGACAATCTGAAACAAGTCTAGCAGGATGAAAGTGAAAGCTCAAATCACATCCAAGTCTTAGGTCTAAATTGATGTGTAAAACAGAGTTGGTCAGCTGCTTTGTATTGGTACTCATCATCCAATTGGTCCCATATCAATCATCTTTTAGAATGCTTTGGATAAATGAAATGGCATGCCGCCATCCACTAACATGTCCTAGGATGAATCCTTCCTACAATGGGCATTATCTTTTGGAAATAGTTTCGGCTCTTATCCTTGAAAACACATCCTCTTTTGGTTAGCGGTATTGAAGAACATCAGCTTGTTTGTTTACTTGGTCTTTATCCTGTTGATTTATCTTATTGTTCTCATTCCAAGGACTTCTCGATGATATCCGAAAAAGAGGATTTAGAGAAATAGGAATGGGGCAACAATCATTATCTTTTGTCTGCTATGCTTGTTGGATGCTCTTGTAATATAACCTTGGCGAATACTTACTTTGATTAGGTATGTATGGAGGAGGTTTTGTGCAACTTGTTGACTATTGTATTGATAGGTTTACCTTTCCGTGTTTTGGTCTGAGGTGTTTGAAACTTCTAAAGTGCATCCTAGCAAGGTTTCCATATGTCAGGTGTGAACAAGGATACTCCTATGAGCTTGTCAAGTCAAAGTCCATCACACTAGGTACCACGCCATCTTGGTTTTTTATACCTTGATGCATCGTACCACGTGTGTTATGAAACATAAGGAAATTGGCCCTTTGAAAATCCTAATTCCTCGGAAATCATCATCATCATCATCATTTGCATTTTTATCATCTTGTGTCTTGTTGAAATGACTTCTTCTCTTCTTGCTCACCACACTAACAAAGTACTATGACAATTGATCATCACCATCACCATCATCATCATCATTGATCCTGCATCCACAAATCATTAGGATACTGCATCAACATATCATATAGGAAACATATGCATTGAATTTCCATCATCATATAAATATGGCATTATAAGCAGTCTTCATAGATAGGCACCTTCATTTTATTACATTGCATTGCATCCATTGCATGGAATCACATTGCATTTATCACATAAATCATCGCATAACATTCATTTGCATAAAAAATTCATAACCATTTCACCATTATCACATAGTGCATAATCATACACAATAGGTACAAAAGCATTATAATAATTCATTTGCATACATATTTGCATAACATCATAACATCATCTCACACATTACGTTCATGTTACATTACGCATCATCATACCGCTTTGCATTAACATATCATTGCATCATATAAAATACTTCACATACATTACATTATCATTTAATATGTTTAGGATAATAATATTTGTTATTCTAAGCATCTTAAAAAACCATCTTATTTGCATTACATAAAACCATCTCATTTGCATCATATCACAACCATCGCATTTACAGTGCATTATATCATCCACTAATCATCCATGTAATCTCATAAATAGCATCATACATCATTCATTGCATAAATCATTACACATCATTATAAGCATAAATAGGAACATACAAAATTTCATTACATACAAAGCGTACATCCCTCCATAATCCTTTCATATATAACCATAATTCACATAACATTTCACGTATATACCATATCATTTTGCATATTACATTTCATATCACATATCACATCACCATTTGCATCAACATAAAATAGATCATCATATAGACAACATCATTGCACATCACATAAATACATTTGCATATCATAGGTTAACATAATATAGATCTGTTAGTCATAATCATTGCATAATATCATTGGAAATAAATGCATCAAATAACATCATTGCACAACATATAGAAATAAAATCATTCATACATGCATAAATAAATGACACCACATCACATCGCATCAAAATCATCATCATCTCATATATATCATCAAATAACTGTCATAGTACAAGAATAAATCAGATCACTATACATGTATGTCAATCAGTACAAAAGGCCCATCAGGCTATCAAAAAGGAGCCCATAAGGCACAAAAAGTATCGTGTCATCTTGATCAAGGTCTGTCCCCGTGTATGCTTCCCTCACCCTTGTGACCGCGACCTTCTGCTGGTCTATAGCTGGTTTGCTGTGAGTACTCTGGGACCCATCCTCTGGGTATGGCCTCATGATAATGCCTCTGATAGTACTCGGCCTCTTGGATGACATCCCTGTAAGACTAAACATACATTATACCTTGGGTGGAGGAGGCTTCCATACTCTCTAACTACTGTCTCTAGCCTAGCTCTATGGCCGCCTGTAACTCTACAGCTTGTCTCTGCTGAATGGTCTGATCTCTCTCAACCCTCATCTGCTCTCTCTTAGCTCGAGCCTGATCTCTCTCCCCTATCACAGTCTACACCTGGGCCTATAGCTGTGTAATCAATGCATCCTGAGGATCCACCTACCCTATTGGCTGTGCTCGTGGTTGTACCTAAGGCTGCACCTGAGGCTGATCCTTAACCCATGGTGGTACACCTGGTGGCACCTGCTGTTGATTCGGCATCGATACATCTCCCTGCCCTGGCTGAATTGGTGGCCCAACCGGTTGGTACTGTCAAGCATCAACCCTCTTTCCTTGTCCTCCCCCTCTGCCTCTCACTCTTTGCTGATTTGGGGCTGCTCCTAGAATAGTCAATCGCAGGGGAGGCTGGAACTAATCCCTGTATGCCTATGTCATGCCTAGATCTGTAGGCCCCTGATTGTAGGCTCATGACCAAGCTGCTAACTGTCTGAAACTGTCAACCACCTCTGAGGTAGGAATATACTACCCCCATGAAACCTGTGTCATAGTGCGGGTGAAGATGGCTAAATAGTCATCATCAGGGCGATCCTGGGGCTCACCAAACTGACATTGCACACGCCCAGGCAAGTACCTCTTGATCATCGTGTGCTCTCACCCCTGCATGTACTAGTCCTGGTAGGAATAGAACAACTGCTCAACATCATCGACCCATCTGAGCCGATCCAGGTATGGTCGCCATGTAAACACCTACATCTCGTCAAGGACCCTTCTCTAGTAGGGGATCCCGTGCTCACCTGTGTGTGTGAAGGACTCATTGCCTTTGTAACGCCACATGAGGGGATGATCAACCCCCATCAGAACTGAAACAATCCGTAGCCAAAGCACAACAATGTGCTCCCATGCCCAAATGTGAAGAAGTGTCACGCCTAGTCCAAGCGCTCTGCCATCCATGTACATGTACTCGTGCAGATCCTTATATAAAGAAGCTAGAAGCATCGACCCCCAAGCAAAACGGATCGGCCTGTCTCAAACCATACATTCCCAGTAATATCCCCAGCCGAGACTCAAGTATCAGCCTTGTTTGTCAGGGGCAATGAGACCCGAAATGACCACTACAACAACTAGGCGAAAGGGAGGTGCTAGGATCCTGTCGTTCAAGCTCGATCCGCCCCTCGCAAAAAATGATGTCCTCTGTGGCGAGGACTTTGTGGCAAGCATTGCACCCCTCGTCCATGTCAAAAATCACTCGCCGACTGTGAATCGGCAATCTCAAAATATCCTCTAAAGTGACGGTGGCCTCGCCAGTGGGAAGATGAAATGAAGAGGTCTCGCTGTGTCATCTCTCGGCCAATGCTGACAACATCCCTAAGTGAGTGTGAATGGGTGTTGTGTAAGCAATATACCATAACCCTGCGACCCGGAGTCAATCCTGATCCCTGTCGCTCAGGTCCCGCAAATAGCCGAACAAGTCCCACAACCTGTGCTATCGGGAGTAGAGCTCCCTTGTCGCGTCCTACATCAAGGAAGGTCACCATGTTAAAAAATTTGAAAAATTCTTTGCCGGGTGTTCAAAAAACCTCTCTAGCGGTGCAATCCATGAAGGTGTCATAGTTTGGTTTCTAATCAAACTCCGACGCTAGGGCATAAAATAATAAAATGGCACTGCCGCAGTGCACTTTTCCTTCCAGTGGCACACTTTGAGCAAATGCAGGACTGTTGCATCGCAGTTTCCAAACCACCCCGCCAGCGCCGAGCTCAGTGTTGCAGTTTGGAGTCTATTTTAAAACTCCAAACTGCACCATCATGGCGCTCTTTGACACCGAGTGGTGCAGTTTGATTTCTGAGCGGCGCTATATAGCACTACTGCAGAAAGACTGACTTTGAAAGCATTAAATGAAGGCTAGAAATGAAAAATGAAGCTCAAGAAAGGGCCACTTACCGGTGCCTCGATGCCAAGTGGCCGGTGGTAGGTCCGAACTTGATCAAAAATGTGCAGGGGAAGTTGTCGTTGTGCCATATCATCAGGAGGTCAGAGCTCAAATCTCAAGGTTGCTAATGGTTGTGTGTGAAAGTGACTTGAAAGTGACCCCTCGAGCCCCTTTTAAGCTTGAAAATTAGGGTTTTTCACCCTAATTGGCTGTCCTACTAGAGTTTTGGATCCCCGAACTTGTTTTTGTCCAGTTGAGGCCTGTTTTACATCATTTTATTGCGTTTAGACACATTTTTAGCCACATGGAGCCTTTTCGGACCTGTTGGGCACTTTGTCCTCTTTTTTCGTGAGATCACCCAAAAATTGAAATTTTCGTCCAATCTCTTGAGGGGGCATTATATTGGCATGTTTTCTCTCGCCAGGCAATAGTGGGGCAGGATTTTAAATAACAATTTTTTTTGGCTTTGATCGAGATTGTTTATTCTTTGAACCAACGCAACAAGTGGATTGCTTCAAAGAGGGGCAAAATGTAGACACGTAAAATATACTGATTGACATTGTGCATCTGATCCTAACTACTAACATCATTTCATCTTGAATCATCCCTCGGTCTAACCATTTAATCAAATTCCCTTATTTGATTAAATTCATCAATATTCCTCCCTTAATTAAATAAACCAGTTATTTAATTAAGTCTCTCTCTTTTGTTAATTAAATCAATCAATCCAATCTAATTATCCCTATTTAATTAAATAGTCAATTTTGTTTAATTAATTCTCTAAATCTATCTATTAAATTAAATAAATTAAAACCTTATTTGATTTAATCTAACACCATATCTTTTAATTAAATAAATCAAAATCCTTATTTAATTATTCTCTTATCATATTCCTCTCTTATTTGATTTAAATAAATCCATAAATTTGAGTCAAATAGGTCACATCATCTAATCTCTTATTAAATTAATTAACCCTTGATTAATTTAATTCTAAATCATGTCCCATCCTCTAGATTTTGCAAGTTGCACATGGAAATAGATTTAATTCATTTATTAAATGTCTATTTTCCTCATAAGGCATCTTTTGGAATATTCTCCAAGTTTGAATTCAAAAATTTCAAGTGGACATGTACATCCAACAAGACAATAACTCCATCTTACATGTCCTTTGCCTTGAGCCAAGTGGCATTTATTGCATTTTTCCTTCCCTCTTGCAAGTCATTTCAACAAATTTGTAATTAAAAATATGCATTTATTGGCACAATCCTCAAAACTTGCACATCCTCCATCCACTCATGGATTGACAAGTGGCATCTTGCCATTGGATGAATGGTAGTCCCACATTGCTCAAATTGGACATTCATCCTTCAATCTCATCTATAAATGAAGAGATCCTCTCCTCATTTGATCATCCACAAATTATGCAAAGTTATTATGCTAAAATATTTAGCCATTTCCATCAAATATCATTGAATCATAGCTAGGTTATGCAGGTTTTTAGCTTGGAAGCATTCATCCTTCATCAACAAAGTGGATCACTCATCAACATATCTTCAACATATCAATCTTGCATCATAGGAATTGGGAAAGGGCCAATTTTCACATCAAATTGGCACCAATTCCCCCATAGGATCATGAGTTTGCAAATTTAAATTAAGATTCAATCTATTTTTCTATTTTTTATTGTGTTCTTCATTGTTTATTTTCCTAATTTGAGTTTTGTAAATGGATTTCATGGGGAATCCTTGTTCTTGCTTGCAATCTCTAACTTAATGTGTTTATTCTCATTGTTTTGCAGGTATTTGGATTGGGGTTCACACACTTACGTCTTTCTCTGATTTTCCTTTTGTGCAAAATCATGTTGTTACTATTACTTTTTCAAAAAAATGGTTTAGTACATATCAATTGGGTGTCGGGGATTTTCATAGATCGTTATATCTCTATTCACTTGATCTGCATTATGTTACAATACAAGAAACACAACATATAGTAAAGCTAATTACTTTTGGAGGTTCTGGGGCTGCTTTTGATAATTATGTTATGCCCTCTCAATTTCAAATGGATAGTCAAATCTTAAGGCCAGGGGCTCTTTGTGAGGTTGTGAGTGATAAGGTCTTTGATCACTCAGATTTTAATGATGATTTGGATAGTTTTGTTACTAAATCACTATCGCTAGTAGTAGATCAATTGATTGGTGAAATTTCAATAGAAGTGTTGGAAGAGGATCAAATTTTTGAAATTCCACAAAATTTATCTATATTGCAGTCTCCTCTGTCTCCTAGAGTGAGTAAAAGTGAGAAAGACATTTTTGAAGTTCCACAAACTTTATCCATATTGCAGTCTCCTTTGTCACCTACTACTAACAAAAAAACTCATGTAAAAAGGGGTAGAAAATCATTGGTACCAAGTTACAAGAGGAAATTGAGGCTGGTACATAGTCTATTTTGAAGGTTACATTAGTTGGGTTTGATAAGCAGAAAAGGCCAAGGAGAGCATGTTTCTCTCCCAAGGTGTAATCTATATAATATCTTGGAATATTAGAGGAATTAATGCCTCTAATAAGAGGGCTCAAATCAAGCATCAATTGGATACTTGGGGAGCAGATGTGGTTATCATAATTCAAGAAAAAAAAAATTCCCCTGAAACTTTTGATATTATGTGCAAAAAATGGTCTAAATGGTAGCTTATTCATTGCCCAACACAAGGTGCTTCAGGTGGGCTTATAACTCTATGTAATGCTAAAACTGTCTTTATTGATAATGTGACAAATGACAATAATTGGTAGTTTATGAGAGTTAAACATTATGGCCTTTCTTTTTGGTTAATTAATGTTTATGGTCCTACAAGTACTATTGCTAAGAAACATCTGTGGGACAAATTAAAGCAAGTCATTGATCAGTTGGATCAAGACAAAGTTATCATTGCAGGTGATTTTAATGCAATTGCTTCTCTAGATGAAAAGAATGGTGGTATATGTCCACCACTTGTAGTCATGAAATATTTCCAAAATTTCATAAAAGATAATGCATTAGTTGATATAGTGCCACAAAATGGGAAGTATACATGGAAAAATAGGCGGAAATATTTTCTCCAGATTGTAGAAAGACTAGATAGGTTTCTTCTATCTCTGAATTGGTTGGCTACTGATTTTATCTTGTCTTCTGAGATTCTATCATTTAATGCATCATATCATTTTGCCATTTCTCTGAACATTGCTTAAAATGCATTACATTCAAAGCGTAAATCCTCATTTAAATTTGAATCTATGTGGTTTCATCATTTGGATTTTCTTCTTTTGCTCAATCAATAGTGGTTATCAACACCTTTTGTTAAAGGTTCAAGAATGTTTCAATTATGTAAGAAGTTAGAATATATGAAGTTGCAAATTAAAGAATGGAATCTTTCAGTGTTCAAAATTATTTTTGTGCAGAAGGACTTGGTTTATAACCAACTATCACAAGTAAATGAAAAAATAATTTGTTAATGTATGGATAATGAGACTTTTGAAAAATAGAAAAAATTGCAAAAAGAATGGTGTGAATTATTATTGAAGGAAGAAGTTTATTGGCGTCAAAAATCTAGGGAGTTTTGGCTTAAGGATGGTGCTAGAAACACAATTTTTTTTCACATATCAGCTCAAATTAAGCGGGTGAAAAATTAAAAAATTTCCATACATGATAGTGAAACATGTATGTTTCTTTCCAAGGAAGCTGATATTTAGAAAGAAGGCATTAAATGTTTTTCTCAATTGCTTTCAGTTAACCAAGCTTCATCTTCAAATTATGAGAGTGTTAGGGTAGATCTTTTGGAATCAATTCCCGAATTGATTCAGAAAGAAAATAATGAAAAGCTCTTATATCCTTTCACCTTAGAGGAAGTAAAGGTTGTTGTCTTTTCCTTATCACCTAATAATTTAACTCCAGGGCCAGATGGATTTACTGCTTTATTTTTTCAAAAATGTTGGGAATTCATTTCAATTGATCTTTTAAGAGCAATGGAGGAATCAATATTTTCAGGAGGAATGCTTAAGCAATTTAATGTTACACACATTGCTATTTTTTCAAAAATAGATTCTCAATTTTTTCTTCTTCAGATTTTAGGCCTATATCTCTTTGTAATACAGTTTACAAAATATTCACTAGGCTATGTACTTAAGGTTACATCTCTTCATATCTAGGATTATCTTTGAAGAGCAAGGTGGATTTGTGCCAGGAAGAGAGACAGTTGAAGGGGCTTTAGGTACACATAAAGTTCTTCATTGAATTGCATCAAATAAGCTTTCGGAAATGGTTGTTAAACTTGATATGTTGAAAGCATATGATAGGGTTAATTGGCAGTTTCTCATTCAAGTTTTGAGAAAATTTGGTTTTTGTCATAAATGGTGCAAATGGGTGCTTTCTTGTCTATCTACAACAAAGTTTTTTGTGATAATAAATGGATCACCAATGGATTTTTTTAGTTCCACACAAGGTGTTCGACAAGGAGATCCTCTTTCTCCTTTTTTATTCATTATTCTTGCAAAGCCATTGAGTAGAGCTGTTTCCAAATGCTATGCACAAGGTTTGTTGCAGGGTATAGCCATTCCAGGTACAAACATTGCTATCACACACTCTTTATTTGATGATGATACTTTTCTTTTTGGAAAAGTAGCCTTGGGGGAAGCAAAGCAAATCAAAGCTTTGTTAGATATGTACACTCAAGCATCTAGCCAAAAAATAAATGAGAGTAAATCTAAGATTTACCTCTTCAATACAAAGGCAACAATTTCAAGGCATATTGTAAAGATTCTTGGTTTTCAAGAAGCATATTTTCCTAGTAAGTATTTGGGAATTCCTTTCTTTATTGGGAAGAATAAAGTTTCTTATTGGCCTAAAATCATTCAGAATATTCAAGAAAAAATCAGTTCTTGGAAAGGTAGATGGTTTTCTTTGTCAGGAAGGATATTAATGGAAAAATCTATACTTTCTTCAATCCCTAATTACTTTATGTCTGTCCTAAAAGCTCCTAAATCAATTGTGGTACAAATTGAAAAGCTGATTCAAAATTTCTTATGGTCTAGAAATATAGATAATACTAAGAAGGTGCCCTTAATATCATTAGAAAAAAATGTTTATGGGTAAGGTACAAGGAGGTGCCGGTTTGCACAATATTGCATCTAGGAATCTCTCATTGGGTGCTAAACTAGTTTGGCATATGTACACTCAGCCAAATAAAAAATGGTGCAAGGTCATGCAAGAAAAATATCTAGATAACCTTAATCCCTCTATAATTCTCACTGTGTTAAATCGTCCCTTAGGCTCACAAATGTGGAATTTTCTAATTTCATGCAGGAAATATATAGTATCACATCTAACTTGGGAAGTTAATAATGGGGAGGAAGCCTTATTCTAGAAAGATTCCTAGAATGGTTTCTAGTCTATCAGTTCTTTAAATGATTTTCAACATACTGAAAAACATTTTATCCTCTTTGTGGGGTGATAAGGTTAAAGATTACATTGATCAGATTGATATATCATCTCACAGGGTTATTTGGAAAGATTTTCCAAATTGCAATATTTCACAAGCAAATAGAGTGTTATTAAAGAAAATATTGGATAAAAGATTGGTATTCCTATCAAATGAAAATGACAAGTTAAGGTGGGCATTATCTAAATCTGGCTAGTATTCAGTCAGAGATGGGTATAAAGCAGTTTCACAAAATGTAATGCAGATAGGGTGTCAAAGGGCTTATACATTTTGTTGGAATTCCATGGTTCTTCCTAAAGCTGGTTGTTTTGCGTGGCTTGCAATTAAGAATAAGATTCTGACAAGTGATAAATTATCCAAATTGGGAATTACAGATCCATTTCAATGTGTTTTATGTGAGAAGCATTTTGAAGATATAAATAATCTCTTTATGAAGTGTGAGGTTGCTCAAGCATGTTGGTCTTTTGTTCAAAACAAATTGAACTGGTGTGCACATTTATCTAACAAATTATGGGATATTTTCTCTAGCTAGTCATGTTTGTTTAACAATTCTTTTTTTTGCTTGCATATGGAGAATTATTCCAGCAATGGTTGTGTGGGAAATCTAGTGGGCCAAAAATAGATGTATATTCAGGAAAGAGAAATGTGTTGTTGAAAGCCTGTTGATTGCATTAGAAACTTCTATATCTGAGGTAGTCAACAGTTATGTGTATCAGATAAAAAGAGTAGATGTTGCATTTACAGATTGGGATTCAACATTGTTGTGTAAGTTGTCTCAAATTGCTTTGCCATTTAATGGGAGTAAACTTCAATTACCTCAGAACAAGGTGGATCAGGCAAAGGTAATTTCGAAAGCTCCACCTCAAGGTTGGTTTAAGTTAAATTTTGATGGATCTAGTAGAGGTAATCCTGGTGAAGTTGGTGCAGGGGTGGTCATTAGAGATCATATAGGCAGAGTTTTAATGGAAAAATCAATCAAGCTTTCAAATGTTATGAACAATGTAGCTGAGGCTAGTGCAATTTTGTATGGATTAAAAATGGCAAGTATGTTAAAAATTGCTAAATTGCAGATTGATGGAGATTCTTTAATAATACTGAATGCATGTAAAGAACGTAAAATTCTCAACTAGAATCTTCAATACATCTTGAAACAGGTATGGTCTCTATTGGACAAATTTAGAATGTATCAAATTCTACAAATATAGAGAGAAGGAAACAGACTAGTAGATTTCTTGGAAAACATGGGAGTAGAATAAGGGGAAGAATCAGTAATTCATGTAATTGATTGCAAAAACACAAATAAAAATCTGTGTAATATCATTAGTAATGAAGGTGAATTGTAGAAAAATCACAATGAGATTAGTTAGAGTTTGGGTGCAGAGGTAACATGGAAAGGACTCAAGAATCTATCTATAGTTTCATGTGGGATTTCATGCATGATAAAGGCATTTTAGTTCTGAGTAAAATGCATTTTGACATAGCTCTGTTATCACTAAAACACAAGGGTATTTAAACTGTCTATTGCAATGCTTTTGAGGAAACTTCTAAGGAAAAAGGAAAGATTATGTTGGAGATAGTGGTGTTACTTTTGAAATTTGCAAGTTGAGTAAGTGATATCGGGTTTGGGTAGCATAGTAAATGTTTTTCTTCAGATCTTATTTCAATTCCAATTGCCAAGTGGCAACATATTGTTACATGTACATTGAGTCTAGCTGAAATTTTGGTTTGTTACAATTGAGGAAGCAATTTGTGTGATGGGTGACATATGTCAAAGGTACAATTTTTGAATGCAAAGTGTTCGGTAAGCAAATCAAATCTCTTGTGGCATGTAATAGAGAAGTCAACTAAGGCTCTTTACTTATTTGAAATGTAATTTCCATTTGGAAAAAGTATTGACAGATGTGTGGTGTCAGGGAAAAAATTGTATAGAGGCATAACAAAGGTTGAATTTCCAAAATTCTATGGCAAGAGTAGCAATTCTTTCCTACTTGAAAATCAACTGACAAGTGGAAAATTCTAGACAGATGGAAGGCATTAAGAAGAATAGCTATGGTGTTGAATTAACATATGTCATACAATCAAGGTAGCTTTTTATAATTTTCATAATCCTAAGTTGTATGTGTTAATGATGGAGTTAGCATACATGCCATCAGAAATGTACAATGGGAATTAGCCCGCGTCATAATTTTCTTTTATGTGGATGAAAGGATGTACGCCAAAGTACCAGTTCCTTTAATGGTTATTTCATGTGATATCTCTAGCATAATGTTAAGCTTTAGGAAAATCAGTTAAGGAGTAAAGAATATGTCGTTCAAGTACACCCAATGCAGTCATCAACTGTGATCAAGCCTCATGCTATAAGATTCAACCTTCGTTTTTGCTAATATTTTGTGTCTTGTGCAGGTTATAGGTGTCAAAAATCATGAGAACTCACATTGTTTCCAAATGTGTGAGCTGGAAGTGTGATTTAATCATTTGAAGTTCAGTTTTCTATGAAGTGGCTTGGATCTATAAAAAAGGCATTATTAGGTTTAGAGAAAGTATATGCGGAGGTTGTGCATTGCAAAAGATAGCTTTATTTCAATTAATGGTTATAAAAAATAGAGTGTCTTATAATAATTTTCTTTGTATCCAAAGAGGAGTGTTTGGTAATGATTTCATTCATGCCAAGGTACATGTTGGACAAGACTTCATAGCTGTCATTCAAAAAGCTATTTTCAGCCTAGATATGAGAAATAAATTTGTGGGAATGTTGTGCATTGTTACAAGAAGCAATTTGTTTGAGTGGAGAGCTAGGAGAATAGTTTTTATGAGTTCAAAAAATTCATCCAATAGTGGTGAGCTGAGAGTTCCAAATCCGCTATGTGCAAAGTGTAGAAGGAGGATGATGGAGTTTTACCCTCGCAATTACAAAGTCTTCATGCCAGTCAATGAATGGGAGATGCTGATTGTGAGGAAATAGGAGATGCAGAGCTTCATTTAGTTTTCAGAGATCATTGCGCAACATTTACTAAGCATATTAAAAGGATAATTGGTGAAGAAATCCTAGAGCCAGAAGTGAAACAGGTAATATATCTATCACAAATTTTGTTTGTGTTTGTTTCAAACCTATTGGATTTTCTTTAGGATGTAAGGCTTGTGGAAATGATTCTTAATAAAGTCGTGAATGAGGACTTTCTGGCAAGTGGTGTTTTCTCCAAATCCTATCAAAAGTATGATCTATGGAAGGGACAAGGATATGTTGGAGGCATGTTTCCTAGACACTTCTTATTGAACTGAACAACATTCAAGAAGTTGTTTGTAGCAATCAACAAATCGCTCTCTATGGAATTCCAGCATTATGCTCAATATTCTGCGAAGGTATGTTGTAGAATTTGATGATGACTTAACAGAAAGAACTAAAGTAACTGTGTAGGCTATCATGGTGCTCTTGGGACATATTCACGATCCTCCAATGTTGCCTCAAATGTCAGTGTTGCAGGATGAGAATAGTATTCATATCCAAAATGACCATCTCAATAACTAGTGGAGGTAGAAGAACAAGGGCATAATGTTGTTATGTATGAAGGCCGAGTGTTAAACCTAAATGATACTCCACAAATTCTTCTAGAAGATGGCATTATGGTTGAAGAGTAGGGAGTAAATGAAAACCCTATGATGATGGAAGAATAGGGTGCAAGATGATATGAAAGTTTTGTAAAAAATGAAAAGGAAAGAATTTTGCTTCAAAAATGTTAGAAATAGAGGAATTGAATTTTGTCAGAAGAAGAAATGTTCTACTTTGAAATTATGATGCATCAAGATAAATAGGGTCTATTCAAGAAGATATATGATAGAAGGCCATAAGTTGTACAAACAAAAATCATTCAAATATGTCTGGTAGTTTGAAGTATGTAATAGGGATGGGGATAAAGCTATGGGGATAATATGGGTCTGTAGTAGAATATGTTCTGAGCTGGATGGGAATATATTATGACAAAATATAATGTAATTTTCTTTTATATATCAATATAAATATATAGGCACTAGCCTTTTGATCAAAAAAAAAAAACCTTCACTTTCACCTAATTGAATGATTAAATTGATTGCATAATTTAAGTTTTAGTGAATATAATGAGGTCACATCTCAAATCAACTATCAATTACCTAAATTATTAACTTTTTGAGAAATTTGTGATTTTGTAAATTTGTGACTTACGACAAGAATAAAAATGTCAAAAACTACTAGAAGGTGATATTCTTATCATGTCATTGTATGGAAAACCCATATTTCACCTGGAATAAGATCATTTGTATGGAATATTAGGTATCATAGATGAAGAAAATGTGATTTCTTTGTTTGGTCTTATCTACCATGGGTATCTTCAAATTTTTTGATCATTCCTCCTACTAACATTTTGTCTAATTTTATCTCAACTCTTGTTTTGACATTGAGGTTTTAAGTTAATATTTTATTTTCCTTTATGGTTTGGATCCTTCTTTTAGTTCTTAATATTTATCTTTTTACATTAATTTTATGCTTGAATTTAGTTACAAATGGTCTACACACCTATTCCAAATATTCCATTTCATGAATTTTATGGGTTTACCTTATCTTACATGCCAACTTGTCACAATGTCCTCTTGAAATTAAATTCCTACAAGAAATTAAGGAACTTGGGATACCCACCTCCCAATGGTCTTGGAATGGATGTGGGTTTAAATGGAGAAGGATTTCAAAAGGCTCATGGTACTTGTAGACCCCTCAAAGGCATGATATATAACACATTAACTCTATTTATGAAATTTGGTCTTTAGTTGTTGGCTTCTAGTATGAATGTGATTTATAAGGTGGAATTCTTATTTGAGACTCTCAATCTTCCATTGTTGGTTTCTAGTGTGACTAAACAATATGATCCAAGTATTAATCTAATGTTAATTCTTGAAAGAAGGTATATTATTCTCATCTTAATTCTCACACAGAGTTGTCTTAATCAATTTCTCATATGAGTTCCATATTTGTAATTTTTTCTTAATATAAAAAACATATTTTATTTCATTAATTAACCTATCTATTCTATGTTACAAAGGATGCTTTTATTTTAAGTTATAAGTATATAATTCAAAATTAACTAGTAATTCAAGATAGAGTACACACAATATTTAGTTAAAATAAAATAATATTCTTATTTCCATGAGAGTTATGTAGAATGGTAGCTTGATGTCTCGGAAATATTTCTTTGATGTACTAAATTTTTATTATTACATTATGAGTGAATCATCTCAATTTTATAGCCAAGCACATCAAAAATTTATAGATTGGAAAGCAAAATAATCAGACATTTATCATATTTTTATATGTATAAAGTTTCTACCATCAAACTATTTATACTTATAGATTGTATAAAACTATAAATTTAATCATTATTTCTAATTTATTAAGAATCAATCTAATAAAGTTTGACTTCATATTGTATACTTGTTATAAACATCTCACTAATCCAACCATACATTTTATATATTAAAAAATTATATAATAATAAAATACAACTTCTAAATATGATAGTAAATCTAATCAAACATGACCCAAATGTAGGATAAAGACTGGAATCTTAATCTATACCATTATTTTGAGTTTGGTTTAATATAAATTGTAAAAATTTATAATCCTGAAAAAAGCAATGAATAAACTAAGGATCATTTTAACAATGGTGAATTAGTGCCTAAGATTGGCCTAAAAAATTATAATATTCAACATTCTCATCACAAATGATATATGGATTTACTAAGGATCATTTGGTTATATATTTTCATAGATTTAAAATTTGAATATTTATTACTATAACATTCATTACAATTAGATTTTAAAATAATATTGTAATAATATTGTCTTTGAAATTTGTTATGTGGATTTTAATGCTGTTTTTTAAATTTAAGTTAGAGTAAGTAGAATCTAATGAGAGATAGGTTAAAAAGATTCAAGTAATTTGTGTTTGCTTTAAAATTATGATTATTGAGATTAAATAGATAATTGATTGTATTTTGATTTCAAAATTGGAAATAGTTTAAAATTATAGAACCATATTATCCTTTGATACAAAAAGCTATGTCAAGAATTATTTGTATCTTCCTCATAATTATGTTTCACATATTGAATATTTCAGGGAGGATTGTGTGGATGATTTGGAAGTTGAAGCAAAGATTGGTTGAGATCAACAATGAAATATAGGTTGGATATTTTGATATACTCCAAAATCCCAAGTAGAGAAAATGGTGAGTCATATTTTAATAGACCTTATCTTTACTTCTTCTATTCAAATGCAAACTCTCTAACCAATATATTGGATTGCAAAATAAGTAATAGATATATATGAACTTACTCCTAATCCTCCTCCATTTACCCCACCATTAGATATATGCATATTGGTATTCACCTACTCAAGTCTTATGAGACCTTAGGTGGCTTTGTGAATACATCTGAAAGACCACGTCTGGTATGTACTTAATACAACCATAAATTATTCTATGTTTTTCTTGAATTGATGATTAGGTATATTGTGGATAATAAATAAGGTGATCTCTTGGTAATATTCTTGCATATCATTTGTACATTATGTTTTATTGTCACTACCATGAATGTGGAATTCACACATGTACCGTGGAATGCAAATTGAGATTCTAAATGGATTATTATATAGTTAAGCTTAGAATGTTCAGCTAGTTCAGATTAATGTGACACAATTGATACTTAGAATCACATTGGTAATGTGTAGGGAGGCAACGATGTTAGCATGAGAAGGGAGAACCATCAAGAGTGAATCAAAAGACTTCTTCATGAGGATATAAATTTGACCCCATTTGGGGACTAGAAACACGTAGAGTTAATGTATTGGAAGACTAAGGTTGTGAGGGAATTTAGTTGTGATTCATGTGAGGTGTAAGTGGGGATTAGTTCTTGGGAACCACTAGTTAAGTTTGAAATTCGGATGGACCCTTGAATGGGTTTTTAAAGAGAGTTGTTGGTCAATTTTTTTTGATTAGGGTGCAAAAATAGACCCCCTAGGGTCTATACCTTAGAGGTAGGGACCAAATGGACATGTTATAATGCCCCTAGGACATGATTTAACCTTTGAAAAGTCCTCATAATGAGGTGTGACGAGTTTTGAGGTGAGGATAGGGTGTCCAAGTGCATGTTCCCCTCTTAAATAAGGAAAAGACCCTCATTTATGGAAGGAAGTACACTCCACACCTCCCCATCCAAGAGTTGCAAGTTGGAAACTCCTATATATTTGGAGAGGAAGGAGTGGGGTGTTACCCACTTCTCCTCTTGGAGAACTTGATTGGAGATGGTGGAAAAAGTGAGAAGAGGAGGGGAGTCCAACTCTTGGGAAGAGAGTGATCAAGATGAATTGGGTTGGAGAGGAAAGATGGTTGAATGAGTTCAATCCCATCACCCAAAAGAAAAGAGATAAGTCCTTCCTATTTTCATTTACCCTTGTTTATTGGTTGTAAGTGATAGTATATGGATCTCATGGTTGAATATAGAAATTATAAAACCTAGATGGATGAAAATTGTGCTATGTTAGTTGTATTCCTTTGTAAAAATGAGAAAAGACTCCATCTATCATCATGGAGCTATAATTCATTGCTCGAGGGTATGGCTAGATCCCACGAGGCTCCATGATGCTATTACGGTAGGGTGGAGAGCAAGCCATGCTAATTTATGTGTTACTTGTTGAATTGCTAAATAATGTTGTAATATGGAATAGCTAATAGTTTGTTGTAAAATGAAATAATAAAGAATAAATTTTATTTCATTGCATGTTAGTTGCTCCATCTTTGAGAATCAACTGAATCATGAGAAGTTTATGTATAGAATTTTTACATTGTTAGGACAGAAGGGAAAATTATCTCCGGACTTGTCCTATAATGTGTAAAGGATAGACTTTCTATTTAAACCCAAAAAATCTTGTTATTGCAAAACCAATGTTCAGTTGAAATAAATGCTTGTGTATTACTATAGGAACAGTTGACTGTTACAAGAAATATCAAGTTTAAATGAAACTTTGTTTATAGTTATGATTGAAATAAATGGGCTTTGAATGATTTCTTGTTGTTGCCTGCTTGGGAAACGAGTGCACGTAGCTTAAATAAAGCTTTTGTTATAATTGTGGTACAACTAAATTGATTCTGTTGCAAAACAAAAAATTAGAAATGCCATTATCGAGGTTTACTATGAACATTGTAAAGTAAACCAGTTCTGTCAATAAATCTTTTGGGGGCATATGCACATATCCCCCTTCTGTTGTTGAAACAGGATTTTGTATAATATTTTCATGCAGAGATTTGATGTTTTGTAAAGAAATATATATATAAAAGAAATAAAGTTTAATGAGTATAAAGTTAAATAATTTTATCCTTGTCTATCTGGCTCTGTGTGTGTAAAATTCAGCTCTCCATTCTTTTTGGTTAATGCATGGCAACCATGTTCATTTGTATACGAGAATAGATAAAGAATGGCAGGAGGAGATTAAGCAAAGAAAAAAGAAAACATCTGACCTATTTCAATAATATGTTAATATGGGTGCCACTGCACGTTCCATTCAACTTTATTTTGAAACTAATAGAAAAAAAAAAACAAACTTGAAACTATACCTTACAGAAGGGTTATTGTTTCCTTACCAATGGAAGCAAATCAATTAACTTGAAACAACTCAACTGCTTGATACTGAAGTTAGTAAGTCAAAAAAAAAAGAGAAGAGATAATGAGAGAAGTAATAAGACTGACAAAAGTATTTATGAAAGGCAGCAACCAAGATTCCTCAGCGCCCCCCCCTCTGAGAGAGGGATTGGCTCTGTGGAGAGCTGCGATGCCAGAAAAGGGCACGGTAGAAGTTATATAATCTGATTTTATCACATTCCTTTGTTCCCCATTGTGGTTTAATACACAAACAAATAATTATTTGTTGTGACTCTAAACCTTTCCTGGGAGATGTGGAAATAAATTTGATAATAAACCTAAGTGTCAGCAATGCACAGAAGAATATTTATGCCAAAAGCATGAATTCTACAGGCGGCTGAAGCACTAAAGGAACTTAACGCAAGAGTTATTGGCATTAAAGAGCATGTCTCTAGACACCCACGTTATGGTGGCAGCAAGTTTAAACTTTGGATTCATTAAAGGCCATGTGAGGTACTTGCATTTGTTAAATATTTGCCAGCAGGGAGGAGTTAGTATAATCAAAACCATTTTGTACATAGCCTGCAAGTGCAGCATGTCATGCGCTATTATGTCTATTGGGGCACTCCGTCAAAAAGCTTACGCGCCTCCCCTGTGCTTCCAAGTCATGGATAAGATGACATTTATTTGAGCTACTCTGTCAAAAAAAAAATTCGCTTTGTCTATATCTCTGTAATTCATGGTTTGAGCTAGGTAATGTATTCTTGGATCATTTCTTCAAGGAGATAGCAAGCCTGGGTTATGCTTTCATCTTTGTGGCTTTCCACCTTTGCAGGCACGGCTATGTTGTGTAGACAGCAACTCTAACATCTGCCAATTTTAAAAAAAAAACAAAAACTGTCTATGCTATTCCCATGGACGTCGTACCTTCTACATAGACATAAAACTTTGTCACAAAACTTTATGCTTACGTCTAGCTATAAATACATACATATAGTTTACAAAGTAAGTAAACAGGTGGTCTCAATAAGACTATAAAACTATGATTAAAATAGAACGGATTAATAGAGGAAATACTCAGATAGATAGAATTCATAATGAGTCTATTCCATTATATTTTCTCTGTTCAAATTAGTAAACAATATGTCTGATTTCAAATAGTTAAATACATACATTCGGCATCCATATATATATTGTGTAAGTAAACAGGTCGTCTAAATCAGTTTATAAAACTCTGATTAATTTTTCTCTCTTAAGTCTGTAAATCATCCCTAAATGCTCTAACGTTTGGGAACTACCTACTTTGGAATGGTAAGAACCTATAGTGTTATAAGTCAATGGTGATAATTTCCACCGCACTGGGTAATTCTAGCTCAGTTAGTGATTAAAATAAAAGTTTAATATGCTAAGCATAAAATCACATCCTTGCCACGAACAATACATGGGATAAAATAATTATACGAGGAAAAGTGAAAGAGGGGAAAAATATCCCCATACTCTTAAGAAAGAGACACTATTAAGTTAAATTATGTTCTATATGATATTAGAGTAGAAATTAAAGAAGAAATAATTTCCTCTTGATTCGATTCTTTTCTTTCCCTTAAAAAATATATATAAACAAATATAACATACAAATAAAGGAAATGATTTATATTTAATTATTTTCTTAAACTTATTTCTTGAGTGAAAATAAGTAAATAATAGATGAAGATAAATATGCTACTATTTATTTAAATATTAAATTAGGTTAACATTAAGTAAGAATCAATCTATAAATATGTTATTATTTATTTACTCCTTTAGTAATTAAGTTAAGAGTAATATTAAGTATGAATAAATAATTAGATATATAAATTTGATAATTAATATATAAATGCGTCTTTTTCTCTCATGTTTGAACTTTGGGTTTCGATGATGATGTGGAGTACATCAAATTAGGTAAGGTGTTACAAAGAGCGTTAATCAAATAATAATGCTATTTTCATTGATAAATTATGGGTTGAGTATAACAATCATTGTTAACTAAAATTGGGTCCTAGACTCATTTGACCATGGGCAAGGGGTCCCTCTTCTTATCCGGACCTATTTTTGGACATGTTGGCAACATTTTAACATTCAAAATTCAAATTGTAAAGTGTCGGCTATTCAAATATAATTTTTGAGAAATTAAATAAATGCCTATAAATACTTAGTATAAATTTCATCATTTGAATCTGGAAATGAAATTAAGGAGCAAATATTATTATGAAGAGCAAGTCAAGAGCAACATTACAGAGATTTATTGTAGTAATTCAAGATCCAAACATCATGTTGAAGTTTTTGTGAGTTTATGTTATCATGGTTTTGTGAAAGCTAACCCTTGTTGTAGGTCTCCAAAGCATTCAATCATTCAAGCAAAACAAGATCCAAATCCTTGAGGTGATGTGCATGACTTCAATCCTTCAAGGAAACCATTGAAGGGTGGTGAGTTACAACACATTGTGATTTCATCATTCCTTCCTTTCCATTATCATTTATCATTGAATTTTTTCTATTGTGGAAGTGGAAACACTTACTCAGGTTTGACTGAGGCAAGCCCTAAATGGACCGACATCTCTTCTCTTTGTGAATGTGCTAGGTTATAGGTTTGAGGAGGATCAAGGAAAGTTTGAAGGCAATTCATTCATTGTTGCATTTATTTCCATCAAAGTTGTCAAGCCATAAAAACTCACCTACAAAATTTATTGACGATATTTTGACAATTCTGCAATTGGGAATCATGAACTTAGATCCAACATCAGAGGAACCCAAAAAGTTGAGCAAGACACCCTATTAAAGAATCATTCACCATTGGGTGAATAAGTCTTTCTAGGCACAACCAAACCAATTGTTTTAGGCAAGTATACAATCATCTGCACCTTCCAAACCTACTAGAACTTTCCTATTTTAGTTCGTTAGTTGTTGGGATCTTGCAATTTACATATTAGGGCACATTGTCTAATTAGGGTAATCATTCTAAATCAATTCTAATCCATCCCCATATTCAATTAGATGTAGATCCAGGTCTAATTGGATCACCTTCATGGTTGTAAATCAATATAATCACCTTGTTGATCTAGATCTTAATGTAACTTGGAAAAAGGCCCCTTGCATCCTAGGTTCTTTGCATGTTAGGACCTAGGATCCCTTTTTCTATGTTTCACATAGGTTTTGTCACATAAAGTTGCACCATGCTAAACACAAGCTTAACGTTCTGATGATATAATGGAAATGACGTCAAGGTGTGAGACCTTGAAAATTGAGGTCACCTCCAGAGAAGGCTGACTTCCTCTTCTGATCAAAGTGTAGATATTTTGGTGCAACCCAACACATGAAATCCTATTGCTACCCTATTCTAATAATTCTCAGGGGAAAAGGGATAGAAAGAATGCATAAAAGGGAAAGGGGAGGTGATACACCAAGATAAAATATGTTCCTTCTTGCTTATGATTGCATAGGGTATGAACAAAACCACTGAAGAAACTCACACAATTCTCTATTTCATTAGATTTATAAGAAAGCATGAAGGTTGGGGTCTAAAAGATCAAAAGGGGTAGAGATTACCCACAATCAACACTTACAACAAGTTAACACAATCATACAGCCTACAAAAATGATAAAGCCTATACATGTGTAGAGGTATCAAACATTACATAGAATACAAGCATAGAGAAGAGGTAAAAAAAATGATTCTACTAACACAAAGGCATGAAAGCCAATTTTAACAGTTATAGAATGTAGAGTGCAGTGTTTTTTGGAGAAAAATGCTAGAGGAGCTAGAGGAAGAACCCTTAAAAATACATACAATTTTTTTCCTTTATAGTTTAGGCATAAATTAGATGCTTTAGATCAAACCCTAACCTAACTAGGGTTATCAGCTAGAAGAAATTAGATAAGATAAGATATGGATGATAGGGCCATCAAATTCTGTTTTGAAGATTGGCCTAGATAGCTCTTACATACACACCATACCTTTGAATTGAATTCTCTACAGAACAAAGACAAAGAACTCTTATGGAACCCTCTATGAAATATGGCCTGTAATAGAAAGGATATCTCCACCATACATAAAGGAGCATGGGTGTCACTTTTGTATTGAATATGATATGGAAATATGTGAAGAATAAGCCCTGTAACAAGAAAATCTAATCTTGGTAGCTAAAAATGTTGATTGATCATTACTGTAAGTGCTCCTGTGAAATGGTATGCTTA
Organism: Sequoia sempervirens; assembly: GCA_007258455.2. NCBI lineage: Eukaryota > Viridiplantae > Streptophyta > Pinopsida > Cupressales > Cupressaceae > Sequoia > Sequoia sempervirens. The sequence continues at coordinate 23,212 of VDFB02132308.1, forward strand.
GCCATTACTTTTTTTTTGAATTTGGACCATAGATTAGCCAAAATCAATAATCGCACCAACTCCCACTAGAGTTTTAAATCCTATTCATCAATCTGGAGTATGTATCATCGAATAGTCAGCGTGTTCCCAAAGAATAGCA
>VDFB02132308.1:23450-227011 GCA_007258455.2 Sequoia sempervirens
ATATATATATAAATAAGAAATAAAGTTTAATGAGTATAAAGTTAAATGATTTTATCCTCGTCTATCTGGCTCTATGTGTGTAAAATTCAGCTCTCCATTTTGTTTTGTTAATGCATGGCAATCATGTTCATTTGTATACGAGAATAGATAAAGAATGGCAGGAGGAGATTAAGTTCAAAAAAAAAAAGAAAACATCTGACCTATTTCAATAATATGCTAATATGGGTGCCACTGCACGTTCCATTCAACTTTATTTTGAAACTAATAAAAAAATAAAAACTGAAACTATACCTTAGAGAAGGTTTATTGTTTCCTTACCAATGGAAGCGAATCAATGAACTTGAAACAACTCAACTGCTTGATACTGAAGTCAGTAAGTCAAAAACAAAGAGAAGAGATAATGAGAGAAGTAATAAGACTAACAAAAGTATTTATGAAAGGCAGCGACCAAGATTCCTCGGCGCCGCCCCCTCTAAGAGAGGGATTGGCTCTATGGAGAGCTGCGATGGCAAAAAAAAGGGCACGGTAGAAGTTATATAATCTGATTTTATCACATTCCTTTGTTCCCATTGTGGTTTAATACACGAACAAATAATTATTTGTTGTGACTTTAAACCTTGCCTGGGAGATGTGGAAATAAATTTGATAATAAACCTAAATGTCAGCAATGCACAAAAGAATATTTATGCCAAAAGCATGAATTCTACAGGCGGCTGAAGCACTAAAGGAACTTAACGCAAGAGTTATTGGCATTAAAGAGCATGTCTCTAGACACCCACGTTATGGTGGTAGCAAGTTGAAACTTTGGATTCATTAAAGGCCATGTGAGGTACTTGGATTTGTTAAATATTTGCCAGCAGGGAGGAGTTAGTATAATCAGAACCATTTTGTACATAGCCTGCAAGTGCAGCATGTCATGCGCTATTATGTCTATTGGGGCACTCCGTCAAAAAGCTTACGCGCCTCCCCTATGCTTCCAAGTCATGGATAAGATGACATTTATTTGAGTTACTCTGTCAAAAACAAAATCGCTTTGTCTATATCTCTGTATTTCATGGTTTGAGCTAGGTAATGTATTCTTGGATCATTTTTTCAAGGAGATAGCAAGCCTGGGTTATGCTTTCATCTTTGTGGCTTTCCACCTTTGCAGGCACGGCTATGTTGTGTAGACAGCAACTATAACATCTGCCAATTTTATTTTATTTTAAAAACACTGTCTATGCTATTCCCATGGATGTCGTACCTTCTACATAGACATAAAACTTTGTCACGAAACTTTATGCTTACGTCTAGCTATAAATACATACATATAGTTTACAAAGTAAGTAAACAGGTGGTCTAAATAAGACTATAAAACTATGATTAAAAGAGAACGGATTAATAGAGGAAATACTCAGATAGATAGAATTCATAATGAGTCTATTCCATTATATTTTCTCTGTTCAAATTAGTAAACAATATTTCTGATTTCAAATAATTAAATACATACATTCGGCATATATATATATATATTTTATGTAAGTAAACAGGTCGTCTAAATCAGTTTATAAAACTCTGATTAATTTTTCTCTCTTAAGTCTGTAAATCATCCCTAAATGCTCTAACGTTTGGAACTACCTACTTTGGAATGGTAAGAACCTATAGTGTTATAAGTCAATGGTGATAATTTCCACCACACGGGGTAATACTAGCTCAGTTAGTGATTAAAATAAAAGTTTAATATGCTAAGCATAAAATCACATCCTTGCCACGAACAATACATGGGATAAAATAATTATACGAGGAAAAGTGAAAGAGGGGAAAAATATCCCCATACTCTTAAGAAAGAGACACTATTAAGTTAAATTATGTTCTATATGATATTAGAGTAGAAATTAAAGAAGAAATAATTTCCTCTTGATTCGATTCTTTTCTTTCCCTTAAAAAAAATATATAAACAAATATAACATACAAATAAAGGAAATGAGTTATATTTAATTCTTTTCTTAAACTTAAAGTAAATAATAGATGAAGATAAATATGCTACTATTTATTTATTTATTTAAATATTAAATTAGGTTAACATTAAGTAAGAATAAATCTATAAATATGTTATTATTTATTTACTCCTTTAGTAATTAAGTTAAGAGTAATATTAAGTATGCATAAATAATTAGATATATAAATTTGATAATTAATATATAAATGCGACTTTTTTTCTCATGTTTGAACTTTGGGTTTTGATGATGATGTGGAGTACATCAAATTAGGTAAGGTGTTCCAAAGAGCGTTAATCAAATAATAATGCTATTTTCATTGATAAATTATGGGTTGAGTATAACTATCATTGTTAACTAAAATTGGGTCCTAGACTCATTTGACCATGGGCAAGGGGTCCCTCTTCTTATCCAGGACCTATTTTTGGACATGTTGGCAACATTTTAACATTCAAAATTCAAATTGTAGGTGTCGGCTATTCAAATATAATTTTTGAGAAATTAAATAAATGCCTATAAATACTTAGTATAAATTTCATCATTTGAATCTAGAAATGAAGTTAAGGATCAAATATTATTATCAAGAGCAAGTCAAGAGCAACATTACAAAGATTTATTGTAGTAATTCAAGATCCAAACATCATGTCAAAGTGTTTGTGAGTTTATGTTATCATGGTTTTGTGAAAGCTAACCCTTGTTGTAGGTCTCCAAAGAATTCAATCATTCAAGCAAAACAAGATCCAAATCCTTGAGGTGATGTGCATGACTTCAATCCTTCAAGGAAACCATTGAATGGTGGTGAGTTACAACACATTGTGATTTCATCATTCCTTCCTTTCCATTATCATTTATCATTGAATTTTTTCTATTGTGGAAGTGGAAACACTTACTCAAGGTTTGACTGAGGCAAGCTCCTAAATGGACCGACATCTCTTCTCTTTGTGAATGTGCTAGGTTATAGGTTTGAGGAGGATCAAGGAAAGTTTGAAGGCAATTCATTCATTGTTGCATTTATTTCCATCAAAGTTGTCAAGCCATAAAAACTCACCTACAAAATTTATTGACGATATTTTGACAATTCTGCAATTGGGAATCATGAACTTAGATCCAGCATCAGAGGAACCCAAAAAGTTGAGCAAGACACCCTATTAAAGAATCATTCACCATTGGGTGAATAAGTCTTTCTAGGCACAACCAAATCAATTGTTTTAGGCAAGTATACAATCATCTGCACCTTCCAAACCTACTAGAACTTTCCTATTTTAGTTCGTTAGTTGTTGGGATCTTGCAATTTCCATATTAGGGCACATTGTCTAATTAGGGTAATCATTCTAAATCAATTCTAATCCATCCCCATATTCAATTAGATGTAGATCCAGGTCTAATTGGATCACCTTCATGGTTTTAAATCAATATAATCACCTTGTTGATCTAGATATTAATGTAACTTGGAAAAAGGCCCCTTGCATCCTAGGTTCTTTGCATGTTAGGACCTAGGATCCCTTTTTCTATGTTTCACATAGGTTTTGTCACATAAAGTTGCACCATGCTAAACACAAGCTTAACGTTCTGATGATATAATGGAAATGACGTCAAGGTGTGAGACCTTGAAAATTGAGGTCACCTCCAGAGAAGGCTGACTTCCTCTTCTGATCAAAGTGTAGATATTTTGGTGCAACCCAACACATGAAATCCTATTGCTACCCTATTCTAATAATTCTCAGGGGAAAAGGGATAGAAAGAATGCATAAAAGGGAAAGGGGAGGTGATACACCAAGATAAAATATGTTCCTTCTTGCTTATGATTGCATAGGGTATGAACAAAACCACTGAAGAAACTCACACAATTCTCTATTTCATTAGATTTATAAGAAAGCATGAAGGTTGGGGTCTAAAAGATCAAAAGGGGTAGAGATTACCCACAATCAACACTTACAACAAGTTAACACAATCATACAGCCTACAAAAATGATAAAGCCTATACATGTGTAGAGGTATCAAACATTACATAGAATACAAGCATAGAGAAGAGGTAAAAAAAATGATTCTACTAACACAAAGGCATGAAAGCCAATTTTAACAGTTATAGAATGTAGAGTGCAGTGTTTTTTGGAGAAAAATGCTAGAGGAGCTAGAGGAAGAACCCTTAAAAATACATACAATTTTTTTCCTTTATAGTTTAGGCATAAATTAGATGCTTTAGATCAAACCCTAACCTAACTAGGGTTATCAGCTAGAAGAAATTAGATAAGATAAGATATGGATGATAGGGCCATCAAATTCTGTTTTGAAGATTGGCCTAGATAGCTCTTACATACACACCATACCTTTGAATTGAATTCTCTACAGAACAAAGACAAAGAACTCTTATGGAACCCTCTATGAAATATGGCCTGTAATAGAAAGGATATCTCCACCATACATAAAGGAGCATGGGTGTCACTTTTGTATTGAATATGATATGGAAATATGTGAAGAATAAGCCCTGTAACAAGAAAATCTAATCTTGGTAGCTAAAAATGTTGATTGATCATTACTGTAAGTGCTCCTGTGAAATGGTATGCTTAGCCATTACTTTTTTTTTGAATTTGGACCATAGATTAGCCAAAATCAATAATCGCACCAACTCCCACTAGAGTTTTAAATCCTATTCATCAATCTGGAGTATGTATCATCGAATAGTCAGCGTGTTCCCAAAGAATAGCACAAAATATTAAGCATTTCCCTTTGGGAAAATATAGTGTGATGGGAACATGTGCTCCAATAGAAAGTGACCACACAACCCTTACTTCTCATCCACCCTTCTATTAATGCACTTTGAGGAGAATATTAACCTTTTGAGAATGTGTTGAAATGAGAAGCTTACACTTGTCACGTTGCCATTGGTTTCCATATAGAAAATTTTGCTTTCGTGTTGAGGAAATGAAAATGCACTGTGAAGAGATAATTTGCTGCAATTTGAAGCTAACACATGTCCATCAATTATTCCTATACCACTCAACACATTTTCTTTATGCATTGAGAACATATAATTACGATATGAAGATGCTTAGCATTAGAATCTAGAACTGACACCTGTCATCACTCCATCCACAAATTCCTTAGTGCATTCTCACTTTGTACTTGATTCATGAAATCATGCTCTAAAGAATTCGTGCATTGTGATCTAGTCATGACATGTATTGACATCTTGTGCATCCCACTTAGTGCAATTTTGCAATGCGCTCGACTCATGAAAATACACTCCGAAGGAATTTAGTGTTGCAATGGAAAGCTGCCACTTGTCTTCACGTCATTCATATGAGCCAAATGCATTTATTTTATTTGCTCACTTTATAAAAATACACTCCAGAGAGGGAGTGCATTGCAATATAAAAATTCCAAGTGTGCCCACCTTAATAAATAATGGCCAATGTATTCTTGCTATGTGCTAGAGGCAAGGGAATGCACTGCAAAGAGGGTATATATGACACTATGGGTTAGACATGTGTCCTATGTGGTCCAAGAGGACTTAAGAACGTAGAGTGATACATTTAAAATATTTCAAAGAAAAGGGATCACACATTTTCCTAACATAAGGGTCTGGTTAACATATGGGAAAGACACCCAAAAAGTTGTAACTTAAGAAGCAAGTGACCCCAACAACTAGTGAACATCAAAAAATAAGAAAAGTGCAAGGGCAATAGACACACACTATGGTTTTTAACATAGAATATGGTTTAAGAAGCCCTAATACATGATTTTCATACTCATCCTTACACAATTAAAGGTTCTTCAAAATTTGAAAAGACCAAAATGACATAGAGATGTAAAATTTTGCAAGTACCAATAGGTGGCAGAAAGTGACAACATTTTGGTAATTTTTGCAAGATGATTTCCTCATGGAATTCAAAGGCCTTATTAGTCCATTGGGAACAAAGTCACAAGGGAATTCTTCAACAGCAGGGCATCTCGAGAAAAAAACAAAACATATGCAAGCTACACTTGGAGGAAAGCAAGAAAATTAGAAACATGCATTCCCTTAAGGAGAATGTAGGGTGTGCAAACACTTATGGGAAAGTAAGATGGCCAACTAAGCTAATATGTACATGAATTCTCTAAACCTATCAAAAGTAAGGTTTGAGATGAATTATATTCACTAGAAATGGAAGAGCTTCACCATCCAACCTAGAGAGATGAAAAGAATTTGCCTCCTTACAACTGATGATGATATAAGGGCCACTCTAGATGGCATAAAAATTGGTATGTTGCCCAAATTTGGCTCTTTTTGTATCCCATTTTAGTACCAAATCTCCCTCTTGGAACACTCCATGGACAACTTTCTTGTAAAAATTTCTTTTGACCTATGCTTGATGAGTCTCTGAGACTTGCATGGATTTGTTCTTGGTCTCTTCTAACTCAAAAAACCTTTCCAACCTCACTTGCATAACATCATTACCCTCTAACTCTAGTTGATGTGCTAACTCAAGAGAAGGAAACTCCAATGATAATGGTAATCTTGCTTCTCTTCCATAAACTAGCATGTGAAAGGAGGATTACCAATTTCTCTTTTAGGAGTAATCATATCAACCCAAAGGGATGTCTTCATTTTGTTATGTCTGTCACTTTGATTAGCTTCAAAAGTCCTTTGATAATCTTAATGAGGTTCTTATTTGAAGACTTAGCCAAGCCATTGCCCCGAGGGTAATAATTAGATGAGGTTTTCAAATATATACCATACCTAATAGTCCAATCACTGATCTAGACACCAACAAAAGCTTTAGCATTATCAGAGATGATGGTGGAAGGGGTACCAAACCTGGTCATAATTCCATCAAGGAATTTCAAAATTGAATTTTTTGTGGAATTATTTAAAGAAATTTCCTTTGTCCACCTAGTGAAGTAGTCTGTGGATACCAAAATCCATTTATGCACAACACTAGATGGAGGATTTATCATACCAATAAAATCTAGTCCCCATTATGTGAATGGTTGATCAAATTGAATGAGATGTAGGGGTAGGGTAGCCAACCTTTGCTTTCCAAAGAAGAAAGCACATTTTTTTGCAATTCCTTACCCATTTGTGAGCATCATTAAATAGGGTTGTTGGCCAATAGTATCCAACCTTCATAACCTTAGCAGGAGTAGTCTTTATAATCGAAAGACAACCCGCTCTGATACCACTTGTTAGGGTTAGAAAGGTAGATATCTAACAATTAAATGCAGATTTAATTAATAAACAGAGAAACTAAAACACACATAGAATAAATCATAACACAAAGAATTTAACGTGGTTCACCCAATCTAGGCTACATCCACCAAACCGCAGCCATCCAATACTTTTATTATCCAATGCAAAACTTATCACAATCTTGTGAATAATCACATTTTTCATCATACTGTAATACCCATCTGAACCCCTTTTTAACAAGCTTAGAAGCTTCCATATTTTGGGTTCTATAAAATCGTATTTTTCCTTTTTCGTTGATTTTTCCCTTTTTCGGTGATACCCTCAAGGGTGATGAGACCCTTGGGTAACTTGTTGCTACTTAACTACATGATTTGATCACCATATTGATTCTATAGCTTGGATTGATTCTTACTAGAAAATTTTGCCAATAATCTGCTTTAGTTGGTCATCTGAATTGAAGATACCCTCAAGGGTGATGAGACCCTTGGGAAACTTGTTGCTACTTAACTACATGATTTGATCACCATATTGATTCTATAGCTTGGATTGATTCTTACTAGAAAATTTTGCCTCTTCTTACATAAAATTTATAATTTGTTGGTCACTTTCAAAAACCTACCAATGGCTTTGATTTTATGGAACAATAGGCCTTATAACCAGTCTGATATGTTTTTCCCTTTTTTTACAGTGTGAGTTGGAATATAAAATTGTGCACCAACTGCTACAAGCCTATCAACATGCTTATTTTGACCTCTGGGGATAGTTTGGATATTAAAACCCTAAAAACCCTCAATCAAATCCCAAACTTTATGTTTGTAGGATTTGAGAAGATTGTTCTTGGTTGAGCTTTGAGTTTTGACCTGATGAATAAACAATTCACTATCAACAAATAATTGTAGCAATTTGATGTTCCTTTTGGTGTAAGTTGGATACCTTAGACGAGGGCCTCATACTTAGCCACATTGTTAGTGCAACTAAACTAAACTCTAAAAGAGAAATAATACTTCTCTTGACTTGGAGATACCAACATTACACCAACACCTACACCATTTCTATTTATAGAGCCATCAAAAAAAATTTCCATATTCCCTCTAGATCTCTTTGAGTTATCATGAGATTGGGGAGAGGGGTATCCTCTTCATGAATGCACTAAGTGCCAAGACTAGTTTCCTCTACTTCAGTGAGTGAATCAAATTGAAATGCATTAACCCATTCATTTTGCAAATTATCAGGAACCTCCTCTAAAAGATTAGAAAAGCTAACTAACAATACACTCATCCTCTTGATCATGCAATGTGTACTTAATATTTATGGGGCTAGGAGTGTAAGGTTCAATATGATACTTTGCAATGGGTTCATATTTGATGGTCACTTTGGTACCATATATGGGACCAATCAAAATGTAGGTAGAGACCTATCTTGGAAATGAATTATCTAGATAGACATATGGAAAAGAAGGTAGGAAGGTCAATGACTAAAATATCTTGCAACACAGTGCAACTAGGGCATGCATGCAAGGTCAACTTTAAATCCTTAATAAACCCCACTGTCTTGATAGTAGTACCATCTAAAATTGCACAACTCCTCTAGCCATAGGTTCATACTTAATTCCAAGGAGATTAGCTAACTTCTTTGGCATAATAGAGCTACTAGTCCTCGAATCAATCATGCAATTATGTACTATGTGATCCCAGACAATTAAAGATAAAATAGAAGGGGGGTGGCTTACTTATTTTTTATTGAATCCCTTTCTTCTTTGGATTGCACTAGGCTGATTGGTGGAGTGATTTTATCCCTTTATGATACATTCTTTAGTTGATTATGCTCCTTGAAATCTTGTTGTAGTAGATCCCTTTGAGATGAATGGAAAAAGCATCCCACACGGTGACATTTAGGTTAGCCTTCTTCATCTAATCAACTATATTGAAAGGAAGCTAATTGGCCTTGGTTGAAACCTTTGGAGCAACAAGATCCAACATTATAGCTTGGGTGATCTGAGGTTTTTCCATTATTATCTTGCCTCTATCAGTAGGTTGATTTGGTTGAAACACAATTGTCCTACCAGTTTTACCAAGAACTAAAGTTGCTAGGGGAGTTTCGGAGGATGATACCTGACCAACTATAGATGATATACCATTATCCACTACTCTTTTCTTTGATCTTGTATTTTGGGCTACTATCTTCACTTAATTGGTTTAGGCCAAAAAAATATACCTCATGCCAATTGACCAATGTAGAGTCTCCTAGCATGTGGTTTTGATTACTAGAATTTTCTTGATTTGCATCAAATAATTTTCCTAAAGCTAAGGGTTCATTTTGAACCATTAGATTTTGCACACACTCTCCATTTTGACAAGAATTTTGGTTATGGGGCTGATTTCATGGGTAACACTAGTCAAGTTCTTGTGCTAAGTTATTTTGAATTGGAACAAGAGCCATTGAAGTGTTGGTAGTAGCTAGATTTACACTACTCAAGGGTTTAGCATAATTCCATTGATTTTCCCCTTCATATGGCTGTCTGTTTTTCTAATGACTTTGACCTTGATTGATAATGTCTATTGTTTTGAAAATGTTGCCTCTTTTTTCTATCACTAACTCATTGCTCAACCTTCAGATTGTGCTTCTCATTTATTGCACTTCTTCTAGAGATATGGTAGGAACAAATGGTTGAGAAATAGAAGCTAGTGGAATAGGAGCCAATATGGGTTGAGGATGAAGCTCTGGAAATAGAGGCATTGGTGGCCTAGGATCTATCTTCCCAACTTGTATCAAGCGATTTCATGTCCTTATGGAAATTCTATATGCACCTAGTAGAGTGAACTCACCCATAGACTAAATCATACCATCTATATCTCTATTAAGAGCCCTTAAGAAATATAGGAAAACATATTCTAGAAAAGGTTTCACTAAGATAGGGATTCTATCCCAAGTCTTTTGAAATTTGTAGTTGAAGTTTCCCATGAATTCATGGAGTGATCTCTTGATTGTGGTTAATTGCTCTACTAGAGACAAATGATCACTCTTTTCTTCAAAGTGTTTACATAGTTTTTTACCTAACTCATCCCTATTGTGAATGGAGTTAGGTTGTAGACCTTTGTACCACTCCAATGATTTTACCTTCAAAGAGGTTTCTATTAGTCTAACAACCACATTGTCTTATGTTACATTATGTATAGGATAAATATTGGCCACATCTAGGATGTGTTCTATTGGAGTTGTGGATGTTTCACTAGTGAAATGAGGAATACTCTTCAAGGCATTGACTAGTATGTCATATCTTTGGGCTAATAAAAAAGGACTACTACCATTGAAAGATAAAAAACATTGATTTCTAGGGGTGTCCATGTGAAATAATGTTCTGTTTGTTTGAGTTGTAGGTGTTCTATTCTAAAACAATCTACCAAATGGTGGTGTAGATTGAGATCTAGGAGATGGATCGGTAGAGCTTGAATTTTTCCTTACAAGTGATAAATAATTTCTATTTCATCTTCTAGAAGTAGAAAATGATAGTTTAAAGTATTGAAAATTACCTCTAGAAGATGTTCTTGTTTGAATTTTGGGCATAAATTTGTAGGTCTAATCTGGAACCAAAAATTTTAAGTTGCAGCATGGTCACCAACTTGATTACACAGTTGCCCACTTGAAAGAAAAGTTGTTGGGTGTGTGAAGATCTTGCCTCCAAAGGTAGAGACAATTGATACACACATTGAATATTAACAATGAAAATGATAAAATTTGAATTTGGGTAGTTCAATGGAGTCCCACTTGGTGTGCAAAAAAATGTCATCTCATAAAACTATACCTTGTTGAACATAGGATCAATGTTCTAATGACATAATGAAAATGAACTCAAGGTGTGGGACCTTGGAAATTGAGGTCAAGTCTATAGAGGTTGGCTTCCTCTTTTGATCAAAGTGTAGATGTGTTCATCCAAACCAATAGATGAAATCCTATCGCTATCATATTCTAACAATTATCAGGGGAAAAGGGATGGAAAGAATGCATAAAAGGGAAAGGGAGGTGATACACCAAGATATAATATGTTTCTTCCTATTTATGATTGCACAAGGTAACAATAAAACCACTGAAGAAACTCACATAGTTCTTTATTTCATTAGATTTATAAGAAAGCATGAAGGTCGGGGTTTGAAAGATCAAAAGGGGTAGAGATTACCCATAATCAACACTTACAACAAGTAAACATAATCATATGAACTAAGAAAATGATAAATCTTATGCATGTATAGAGGTATAAATCATTACACAAAATACAAACATAGAGAAGAGGTAAAAACCAATGATTTTGCTAACACAGAGGCATAAAAGCCAATTTTTTATAATTGTAGAATGCAGAGTGCAGTGTCTGCTAGAGAAAAGCACTGGAGGAGCTAGAGGAAGAACCCTTAAAAATGCATACTATTGTTGCCTTTATAGTTCAGTCATAGCTTAGATGCTTTAGATCAAACTATAACCTAACTAGGGTTAGCGGCTAGAAGAAATCTGATTGGATCAGATATGGATGATAGGGCCATCAAATTTTGTCTTGAAGATAGGCCTGGATAGCCTTCACGTGCACACCATACCTATGCATTGAATGCTCTATAGAACAAAGATGAAGAAATCCTATGGAACCTACTATGAAATCTAGACTGCAACAAAAATGATGTCTTTGCCATACATAAGGGAGCATGGGTGTCGGTTTTGATTTGAATATGGTGCAGAAATCTATGAAGAATAAGCCTTGTAGTGAGAAAATCCAATCCTGGTAGTTATAAATGTTTCTTATTCATTACTACAAGTGCTCCCATGAAATGGCATGCTTAGCCACTAAAAAAATGAATTTGAATCGTAGATCAACCAAAATCAATGATTATGCTGGCTCTCACTAGAGGTTTAAATCTTGTTCATCAATTTGGAGGATGTATCATCATATGATCAATGTGTTCCCAAAGACCAACACAAAATATTAAACATTGCCCTTTGGTGAGAATGCAGTGTGAAGGGAACATGCGCTTCAATAGAAAGTGACCACATAACCCTTAATTTTCATCCACCCTTGTATCAACGCACTTTGAGGAGAATATTTTCCTTTTGAAAATGCATTGAAATGAGAAGTTGCCACTTGTCATGTTGTCATTGGTTGCCATATAACACATTTTACTTCTATGCAGAGGAAATGAAAATGTGCTACAAACAAATAATGCGTCACAATATGAAGTTGACACACATCTATCAATTGTTCTTATACCGCTTAGTGCATTTTCTCTATGCATTGGGAACATAGAATTGTGCTATGAAGACGCTTAGCTTTGGAATATAGAACTGACACATGTCATCACCCTATCCACAAATACCTTAGAGCGTTCACACTTTGTGCTCAATTCATGAAATTGTGCTCTAAAGAATCCTTGTGTTGTGATTAGATCATGACATGTGTTGACATCTTGTGCATCTCGCCTAGCACAATTTTGCAATGCGCTAGATTCATGAAAATAAGCTCTGAAGGAACTTAGTGCTGCAATGGAAAGTTGCCACCTATCCTCATGTCATTCATCCAGGCCCAACACATTTCTTTTATTCATTTGGTTTATAAAAATGGGCTCCAAAGAGGGAGCATGCTGCAATATAGCAATGCCATGTGTCCCCACCTTAATAAACCATGCCTGATGCATTCTTGCTATGCCCTAGAGGTAAGGAAATGCGTTGGAAAGAGGGTATACATGACACTATGGGTTAGACACGTGTCCTATAGGGCTCGAGAGGAATTAAGATATTAGAGCAATACATTTAAAATATTTCAAAGAAAAGGGACCGCTCGGTTGCCTAACATAAGGGGTTGGTTAACATATGGGAAAGACACCCAAAAATTATAACTTAATAAGCAAGTGACCCTAGTAACTATTCAACATCAAAAAATAAGAAAAGTGCAAGGGTATCAAACATACACTAGGGTTTTGAATAGAGTATAGGGTTGAAGAAGCCTTGATATATGATTTTCACACTCTTCGCACAATTAAAGGTTCTTCAAAATTTCAAAAGACCAAACTGTCACAGAGATGTAAAATTTTGCAAGTACCACTAGCTGGCACAAAGTGACAATAATATGTACATATGTATATAAAATGCATACGTATGTACAAATGCAATTACATATTGATATTCATGTAATGTATGTTGTCGTAATGAGCATATATATGTATGTTATCTATATATATATATATATACACACTCATACAAACATACATACATACATACATACATACATACATACATACATACATACATATCTATATATACACATAAATATGAGTGTATATAATATATATGTACACACACATATGTGTGTGTATAAGTGTATTTGTATACATTATAATTTTGTAGAGGGATACTATTTATTAAGTTAAATAGTGTTCAATTCTTTATTGAGATGAATAAAATATCACCCCTAAGGTGATAGATATTTGATATCACTACTATTTAAATTTGGATAAGAAATTTAATTTGTTGATAACCAGTTTGAGAAAGAGGTGTCTGAGAATATGATGTATGTTTTCATTTTTGAAACATGTTTATTATTACTAAAATATTTTTCCAAAGTAATACAAAATCATTGATTGCATTGTTGGTTCATAATGACTATTTATTACAAATCAATTAGATAGGTCATACTTAGGTAGATGGAATCTAGAGTTTTATGGAAGATTATTTGTAATTAGAATACAACACTAGTTCTAAAATGATATAGTGGTCATGAGATACTTTGGATATACTACCCTTGTGAAGGATAGGGCCACTTCAAATTGGAAGGTGTGCATTAGACTACCAGTTTGTGGTTGGAGGAAAAACACTTAGGTGATGCTCCCCCTCTTGTAGTTGAGAGGTTGAAGAATTGGTTTATTAGAGACAATATTTGATTTCAATTGAGATTGTATTAATGATGTTTTTTGAAGATTCATAAACATGATCTTGTTATACGTGTTGCAATATTATTGATTGTAATCATTTCACGTCAAGATTTTGACAGTGTATTTTAAAATGAAATGTTATATAAGACTTGTAAACTATAATAATTGATAAAGAGGACTATGGTAAATTGATGTAATGAAATGATTTTATGCTTTGTACTTGTAAGCTTGATACTAGAATAATTTTTTGTACAATATTTTGATAAGATAACATAATTAATTGATGTATTGTATGGAAAAATACATACTCAAGTTTTGATTTCTTTCCTTATATAGTAAGTGAGAAATATATATCATTGTGATATATTCACGATAAAAAAAGAAGAAATTTTTGGTTTTGTAAGAAATATGCTGAGAAAATTTTTAGGTAGTGAAGAGGTAGTTCATTACACCAAGGGTTAACAATACTAGGAAGATCTCTTTCTACAACCTTAAACCTAGGCTCTAGTACCAATTTTTTTTTCTAGTAATAAGAACCATTTTCACATAGTTTCAAGAAATAAAAATATTTAAGCAAGTATTCAAAATCCACATACCATCAAGATGGAAAAATATGTACCTTAAGAAAAACTTCAAAAATAAAATCCTATCCTCCAAATAAACTCAAATACTCAATATATTATCTCATGAATGAAGATTACAATATAATTAGGCAGACCCACAATAGTGTGTCCAACTTATGGGACATTAGAAATTTTCATGCTTGGGGAGAAAATTTTTAGCAAACACGTTCATTCAAACTTATTTCTTCAAATTAAAAGTACATTCTTTTGAAGGTGTTTTCCCAATTACCTTCAATGCAGAGGTTCAAAGATATTTATTTGAATAAAAGCACCTTTGTTCAAAGGTGTTTGTGTAATTACCTTAAAATGAAAGGGTATTTTCATTTGAAGCTACTTTCAAATGAAGGAGTGTTTTCATTTGAAGGTAATTTCAAATGAAGTGGTATCTTCATTTGAATGTACCTTCAAATAAAGGCACCTTCACTTCATTTGAAAGTCCTTATAATGAAGGTGCTTGGACGAGCCCTTCTTCTTTGGTATTCATTTTTTTCTCAAAACTTATTTTTTTTAAACTTTGGGTTGGACCAACAAATAGAATCAACATGATAGGATAATTTGTAAGATTGTATCCCTCATAGTAAGCTTTCCAAAAATATAATTTTGGATATATTTAATTTGATTATTAATATTTTCTATTTAAATATGTGTGTGTGTGTGTGTGTGCACATGTGCTAGGTATTGATATCGTTGTTTCACTAAAAATTAATTTGGATATATATAGAAAAAATTGCGCAATATGGAATAAACCTATGTCTAAATTATAATTAATCTCACTTTAAAAATTCATAAAAATTAAAATATGCAACAAAATCCTAGATGAAAAATATCTATACACTAGATATTGGTGTTACCAATTTAAGCTACAAATTTATAATTTTATATTTTTTTGTAAAAAATATTGTCATATGGAATAAATGTCACTTTTTAAAAATAATACTAACTATATTATTTTTTTAATTCAAACTTACATAAATTTTTTTCACAATTTATATATATATATATATATATATATATATATATATATATATATATATATATATATATATATATATATATATATATATATATATGTATAGATGAAAACTCAAAAATCACTAGTTCACATTATATTTAAACTATTAATAGCTTAGTTGTTGTGAGTGATAGAAGGTAAAATTTTGATTAAAAATGTTAATTTTAGTTTCCCACTTTGACAAAAAAGTGGTGCACACTATTGTGGGATCCCCCACTTGTAGAGTCTCCATGCAAGACTTCTAAAACATCAAGCTTCCTAATTATATTCCATGTGGTTAACAAAATGAGAATCATGTAGTTCCACATATCCTAATCCATGCTTCCTCTCCTCCACATATGCAACTTACAAGAGAAGCCTAATCACCCTTAGCTAACAAGCAAAACATTATGAAAGCCAACCTCAACAACTTCTCATGTACTTGCTTTTATAGAAACAAGCTTGCACAAAATACTAAGTGGTACTATAAAACCATGTTCCTTTATAACCATTAGCTTACAAAATCATGTGCCCTTCATTTAGTTTTTGGTACTATTTTTTTCAATTGGTACTAAGATTTTCAATTTTTAATATTTTTAATGCAAAACTCATATTAAATATTTATCTCAATGTTATATAAAACATACAAAGTGGCCCCAAGATGTCTAACCCATGTGATGCATGTGTCCTTAGATTTATTAAGTGCATCACAATCAAATATTATATTATGTGCATTAAGCAAGGTGAACAACACACATTTTCCCAACAATTGTGATGTATTATAAATTTACCTTTGATAGAGATGAGATTGCAAAACTCATTGGTGGAATGGTCAATACCATACCACCCTATATATATATATATATAATTCGATTCTTGACTTAAAAAGTATTTTACATGTCAAAATTTGAAGTATAAAATATAATACATATAGTATTAATTCATATTAAAATAACTCTATGTAATTGGAAGATAAATCATATATAAGGCTCATTAGTAATCAACATCTAATTCACCTTCCTATATTTCTTGATCATCTTATAAGTTATCAATATATGTACAATGACAATGCATTCACTTGTGGGAGGTGACACCTCTGCAGCTCATAGATTGTGGTATTATCCAAAGAATAGATGATAGTATCTATAGTAGAAGTGAGAGGTCACAACACTATAACTAGATGGTCTTGCTACATGATCACTTTTTGAATCATGAGACTAGGCAATCTACTTGTCATACTATATAAGGGTGTTTGTGAGGTTAATAATCTCATGGAGAGTCTACACCTCTATAGTACCTTTAATGATTGATGGAACCATCACATGCTATATGGATTTTTGTGCTAGCAATCTTTGTTACTGGTTTATCACTTGATGATCTTTCACTCTATTATAAGAAAAACCTCCACCTCTACAATGAAACTCTCATATCAAAATAATAGAGAATTTAATGAAGGACAAATTCATAGTCAATATTTCTTAGAAAATATAGCAAGATATTATGGTTGTTACAAGTAGGTTGGTCAAAGACCACCCACCACCTATTCCAAAAAATATTTTTTATATTATAATTTCACCAAAGGATAGGGAATCTCTTTGAAGTCACATAATGGGTGCATTAGTATTGATATCATTAAAAGAGCACAAATATGACCCTTTTTTTATCTTTTTTTGTTTCATTTCATCGAGGGATAACTTTATAATATAGAATTGGTGACATGAATCTCTATGAGTTTATCATTGATGGATTTGACTCATCACTAAGTCAGCTTGCTTCCTAATTACTTCCAATGATGAAGAAAGTGATGCATGGTGGGGTTTGCTATGGATTTCTTTAGTATCTAAACTAATTCTAGAATTTATGTTTTGTTTTATTCTAAATGCCTTGATAAATCCTCATTTGTCTAGAGTTATTCAAAAAGTGTTGGATGAGATTCAAGTCATGTGAGGTTCTCTTTAGGAGTTTATTCATCTAAATTAGGTTCTAGATTAAGGTTTAGAGGAGCTAGTAGAAAAATGCATTCTAAAATATTGAAATTTATGAAAATATAAACAATATTTAATTAAAAAATATGAAAATCCTGGCTACTTCCCTCTTTTGTGAAACACCTTTGGAAAAAAATGGACAAGCTTTGTAAATCTTATAAAATGTCCAAAATATGCTCAATTTAGTGCACTCAGTTGTGGCTCTTGACTTTTTTGATTTCTTTTTTCCTCTATAAGGACCTAATGCACTCACATTATATAAAGTGAGCATGTTATATAGCACTCTCACATTATGTATTATATATTGTGCACACATTATTCTTGGTATTTACCAATGTTGGAGATTAGTGTTGTCATTGATTTCAATAGGGAGATTGTTGTACTATGTTTTCTTTAGTGTTGTCATTGATGTCAACCTATGTCAACCTCTAGTGTGGTCATGTTGAGAAGGTGCTTGTGGTGTTGAGAAATTTTTGTAGATGGAGAGATTGTTGAAGGTGCTTGTGGTGTTGAGAACGTGTTGCTAATGCAACTCATTCACTTGGTTTCCAAGTTCTTTTGAGAAAATTTGAATAGAGAATGTACAAGGTGACAAAGTTGTGTTCTACGTTGTGCTCCACATTTCTTCATGGTTGAAGATGTTCTTGTGCATTTTAGATGAGATGATCAAAGGTGTTTAGAGGTGTTATATCCAAAGTTTCAAGTTTTGGATCGTGTGACAGTGGAAGATGTGTCTGATAGTGTGTTGCTTGTGAAGAAGGTTGTTTGAGAGAAATGGAATTGCTCCACATTTCTCCACATTGAATTTTCTTGTCTTTTAGATTTGGGGATGTGCTAATATTGTTTGTACTTACCTTTCCCTAGAGTGTTTGGTGTTTAGTTGTTCCAGAAGGTTGGTTAGTGAGTTGTATGTTTGTGGCAGTGTGGTTGGTTGCACAGGATGCTAGTATTCTTAGTTTCAAGTGATTGCGGCAGTGTTGCTGATTATTCTAATGGTGTTGGAATATTCTCAAATGTTGTGTAGTGTTTTTGTGTGCTCCACATGATGTTTTTAGACCTGGTGAAGAGTGAATTGATTTTTTGTTAGTGTTAATATAGGTTTGGCTGATCAGGCGTGTTAGTGTTGATTGCAGAGATGGTTTGTTTGTTTGTGGAAGCATGTTGTAGTGTTTCGGTGTAGATTTGGGTCTTTGTTAATCCATGGTATTGTCCTCCTTCACTTCTTTCCATCATGGAAGTGTTTGGTGTTGACCTATTTGTTGGTTGCACATTTGAGGTGCATATGTTTCATTGAGGCCAACCTAGACAAGGTTGTTTGAGGTTGTGGTTGATATATAAGAAAGGTTGATTGTTGGAGATGTAAGATGTGAAGGATGATGCAAATGTGATCAAGTGTTGTGATTTGAGTGTGAGCTTAAACACCTAAGGCCACTGGAAGCAGTGAACAGAAGGTGTCTACATTTTTAGTGTACTTGAAGTTGCTGGAGGAAATGAGAGATGGTGTAGAGTTGTTGTTGTGGATCTTCCTATTTCTCTAAGGTAGTGAACCTCCTTGTAAGAGTCTTCTTCTATTCTATTCTATCTCGAAAAGTGATTCCTTTGGGAAGTGAGCCATTATTTTCTTCTGGGTAGTGAGCCCTTCCGGGTAGTGAGCCTTTTGTATTCGGTGTTGTTATTCATATATGTGTGAGTTAATCCTCACTGTGGTCTTCCCATGATTACAGTTTTCTACATAAATCTAGTGTTCTATTTTGTATGGTTGTTGATGTTTTGATGTGTTGATGTTTCACTTGTTTACATTCATGCTAATGCTTAATAAGGGTTTAAAGATTCATGAGGGTTTGAATGTTTTAATGTACAATTGATTCACCCCCCTCTTAGTTGTCTTGTGTGTCTAACAATTGGTATTAGAGTTGTGGTTCCTTGGAAGAAGCTTAACCACTTGAGTTAGATCCGTATGGTGCATAGGAATGGTGTCAATGTCCTTATGTTTGGTGGATCAAATTATGCTTTTTGGAAAGATAAGATGAAAGCATTTCTTGTCTCATTAGGGTTTGGTGTTTGGAAGTCAATTGAAACTGGATACATTATGCCAACTACTCCTCTGACAAGTGATGATGAGATCAAGTATTGTGAGAACAATGGAAAAGCAAGGAATGCTATCTTAAGTGGGCTTTCTGATTCAAAACTTGTGAAAGTGATAAGCCTTAAAGGTGTTAAGGAGATCTGGACAAAGTTGCAGAGCATTATGAAGGAGATGATAAGGTCAAGAAAGCAAAGATACAAAATTTCAAAGCCAAATTTGAAACCCTAAGGATGTCATGCGATGAGGATATCATTGGATACATGCTCAGAGTGGATGAAATTGTCAATTCCATCAATGGTATTGGTGGAAAATTGGAGGAAAGTGAAGTTGTGAAAAAGGTATTGAGAACTCCTAAATATTATAGTGCTAAAGTTTCTACTATTGAAGAAGCTCAAAATTCAGACCAATATTCTTGAGATCAAATGTTTGGTGCTTTAACTACTTTTGAATTAAGAGGTTTTGACCAAGATGCTCCAAATAAAGAAACTACCTTTAAAGTCAACAAGAAAGAGAATGATAAATCTAATCTGGATGATCTTAATGAGGTGGCAAAAATTTTTGTAAGAAGATTGAAAAAGGGCATTGGAAAATACAGAGGTAAGTTACCCTTCAAATGTTTCAATTCTGGAAAGATAGGTAATTATGCTTCTAAACATCCAATAAAAGTTTCAAATGACAAACATAAAGATTATAAAGGTAAATCTATCGAGAAGAGTTATTATGTTAAAGAAGATAGTGGTGTATCTGATGATGAGGAATTAGAAGTTATCTAGATGATGAAAGTGATGAATGCTTGTTCATGGCTCTAAATGTTGGAATTAATTGTACTGATCTTGAAATATGTGTGAAGGAAATTGTTCCAAAAATAGGTTAGACTATTGAAGGAACTATGTTGACTACTTTTCATGCAAGACATGACAGAAACTATTGGACAATTGATAGTGGATGCTCAAATCATATGACAGGTGATAAGAGTAAGTTTTTTAAGCTTGAAAAGTATGATGGTGGTCTTGTTAAGTTTGGTGATGATACATCTACTAAAATATGTGGAAAAGGTTCAATTAGTTTTGATGGAAAACATAAGATAGATGATGTTCTTTATGTCAAGGGTCTTTGACATAATGTTTTTAGTGTAGGACAAATGTGTAGTAAAGGATACAATTTTTTGTTTCAGGATGATGGTTGTGAAATAAAAAAAGGAAGCTCTAAAAAATTGGTTGCAGTTGGAACAAGGACAAAAGGAAATATCTATCAGCTCAAAGGTGGTGGTGTTGAGTGCTTTATATCTCAAATCAATGAAATTTGGCTATGACATAGAAGAATGGGTCACATCAATTTTGATAGCCTAGTGAAGATAACCTCTACTCAAGCTATGAGAGATCTGCTAAGAATTACAAAGCCTATCAATGCAATTTGTAAGGAGTGTCAGTTTGGAAAGTAGACAAAGAAGAGGTTTAGGACTAAGGAATATTCTATTGTAGGACCTTCAGAGTTGGTGTATATAGACCTATGTGGACCTACTAAAACAAGAAGCTCTCAAGGTGACATGTATTTTATGTTGTTGATAGACGATTACTCTAGAATGACTTGGGTAACCTTTATCAAGGAAAACTCAGAAGCTCTAGATAAGTTTAAAGAATTTAAGTCTATGGTTGAGAATGAAATGGATTTGAAAATAAAGTGTTTAAGGTCTGATAGAGGTGGTGAGTTCACCTCCAATGATTTTAACAAATTTTGTGAAGATCATGGGATAAAGAGACATTTATCAGATCTTAGGACTCCCCAATAGAATGGAGTTATGGAAAGGAAGAACAAGACAGTTCAAGAAGTAGCAAGAACCATGATGAAGGAAGCAAATCTACTAAAAATCTATTAGAAAGAAGTTATTCATACTGCAGTGTACATTCTTAATAGAGGACAAGAAAGAGTGAACAGTTGAAAGAATCCCTATGAAGTATGGTATGGAAAACCTCCTACTATGAAATTTTCAATATTTAGAAGCAAATGTTATATCAAGAGAGATGAAGAAAATCTAGGAAAGTTTGATGCAAGATCAGATGAAGGAATCTTCCTTGGATACTCTACAAAGAGAACAACATACATATGATACAACAAAAGGTTAAAGAAGATAGTTGAAAGTGCAAGTGTCAAAGTGGATGAAGAATCACACCAAAGCTCAGTGTTGATATAAGGATATGAATTAAATGAAACACCTTGCAAAGAAGAAGAAAAATAAGAGAAAGATAAAGAGATAATAGTGGAAGAGGAAGAAGTTATGGAAAAGAATCCTAAGAATCCTATGTATGTGCAGAGGAATCATTCTGAAGATCAAATCATTGGAGATAAGAGCAAAGGTGTGATGACAAGAATAAGATTTGCTATGGAATAGGAACACGTAAACTTTTGTTTACTCTTTAAGGTAGAACCTAAAAAGTATCTGAAGCATGCAATGATGAGAACTAGATCAAAGCTATGGAAGAAGAGCTTAGATAGATTGAGAAGATTCAAACATGGGAACTGGTCCCAAGACCAACAAACAAGAATGTGGTAGGAAACAAATGGGTTTTTCAGGAACAAGATGAATGAGAATGGAGAAGTTATTAGAAACAAGGCTAGACTTGTGTGTAAGTGCTACTCACAAGTGGAAGGAATATATTTTGAAGAGATTTTTGCTTCAATGGAAAGAATGGAAGCCATTAGGATGTTTTTTCCTTTTGCAACACATAAAGAATTCAAGGTGCATCAGATGGATGTCTAGTCTACATTCTTGAATGGCGAGTTAGTAGAAGAGGTGTACATTGAACAACTAGAAGGTTTTCAACTATTAGAATATTTTGATATGGTTTTTAGGTTGAAGAAAGCTTTATATGGAATCAAATATGCTCCTAGAGCTTGGTATGCAAGATTGGATAAGTACTTATTGCAATAAGGATTCAAAAAGGGTACCAAAAATAGCAATCTTTACTTCAAGGTTGAGAAAGATCAAATCTTGATTGAGGTTGTGTATGTTGATGACATAATATTTGAAGGAAATGAGGAAATATGTAAAAGTTTTGTAGAAGAGATGCAAATGATTTTGACATGTCAATATTCGGGGAGATGAATTTCTTCCTTGGACTTTAAATTAGTCAATCTAATAAAGGTATATTCATCTCACAATCAAAGTATGCCAAGAAAATGTTGAAGAAGTTTGGAATGGAGGACTCTAAACCAGTATGTACTCCCATGGTTACTAGTTGTAAGTTGAAAAAAAATGATGATTCTCCTAAGACATATCAAAGCAAGTATAGATCAATGATTGGTGGAAAACTATATATAACTGCTACTAGACCAAATCATGCATGCAATGTCTTGTGGCAACATTTTAAGAAGATCTTAGAGAATCACATGTGGCAACAGTAAAAGGATATTTAGATATTTGAAAGGAACTCCAGACTTTGGTCTATGGTATCCTGGGATACTGATTTCTCTTTGAGTGCTTATAAAGATGCAGATTGGGTAGGTTGTATAGATTAAAAATGAAGTACAAGTGGAGGTGCTTTCTTTCTTGGAAGCTTGTTGGTTTCTTGGTTGAGTAAGAAGCAGGATTCAATGTCACTATCTACTGCAAAGGAAAAATATATTGCAGCAACATCTTATTGTGCACATAGGTGTTGTGGATGAAGCAAAAATTGAAGGATATTAGAGTATCATATGATGATCCTATTCCTATCTTGTGTGAAAATACAAGTGCTATCAAAATTTCAAAAAATACGGTAATGCATTCGAGGACAAAGCATATCTCTATTCGATATCACTTTCTAAGAGAGAAAGTCGTTGAAAATGAAGTGAAGTTGGAGTATGTGCCTACAAAGGATCAATTAATAGGCATTTTCACAAAGGATCTTCCAAAAGATACATTTGAGTATCTCAATCAAAAGCTAGGGGTTATTGCCCCTCCATTCAACTAGATGTATGAGTTGGTGTATTTTTCTAGGTGAGCAATTCAAGATTTATTCTTTGTCCTAGACTAATGAAGGCTGTCTCTTAGGGGGAGTAGGTAGTGGTGTCTTTGGTTGGTGTAGTCAAGGGGGGAATATATTCTGCCTCTAAGGGGGAGTGAGTAGTGTAGAGAGAGCAAGAGAGAAAGAATAGTGGATAAAGTGAGAGATTTGTTTGCAGGTTTTTCCTGAAGTGAAGTTTGTGGGTGTTTCCCTTTGCCATTGATGTCAAAGGGGGAGAGAGTGAAGTCTACAAAACACAAGGGAATAATTGACACAAAGGGAGAGAAAAATTTGAAAAACATGGAGAAGGAAAGAATTTTGAAATGTAAGAAATGTCCAAGTAAGGGGGAGTGTTGCTTGATGCAAGGTTGATTTTGTGAGTTGGTGTTTCCATCAAGGGGTTTCTTTTGTTGTTGATGGTTTTTTAGAGTTGGTGTTTCCACTAGTAGAATTTGGAAAATTAATGACTAGGTGACTAAAACTTTTAGTCACAACAACTAAAAATGACTAGATTCTACTCATTTTTTGCAACTCGGTTATAAATGAGTAAATAAATGACTAATTTGGTTGTTGACTAAAAAATATTTAGTCACACAAATAAAAATAACTAAATAGTTAGTCATTTATTTAGTCACAATCCATTTGAATAAATCATTTAAGGAATCAAGAATATAGCCCACCAAAATACTCTAAAACTTTAATAAACATACCCTAAACATTTTGTCGAAATCTTATTTTCAGGCATAGCCTACCAGAATGGAGTTTTCATTTTAATAAACATACTCTAAAACCTTCGTTGAAACATTATTTTCAGGTGTAGCCTACCAAAATGGAGAAGTGTTTTAGTAAAGAATGATAGAGAATGATAAGGAGATGTGTGTGACAGGAGGCATAGGATTCATTGCTGCTTATCTCATTCCTGCTCTACTCAACAAGGGTTACATTGTTCATGCTACTATTTGTAATCCAAATATTTAATTGACATATATTTGCATAATCTCAAAATTCCTTCAGATGATTTTGAAGTATCAATGTATCCTATATAGGGTTTAGAATGATTTCTTTTCATTTTATAAAATAAATCAGATGTTTTTGAAGTATCAATATATCCTTTAAAGGGTTTAGAATGATTTATTTTAATTTAAAATAAATAAATAAATGATGTATTTTCTTGTGATTAGATAATGTGGATATCTTCTAAATTTTCCCCAACACACTGTCCTCTTTGGCACTGTATTCATTACTCCAACTGCTAGGGTTTTGCATGTGACATCTTTAATATCTTCATGATCGTGGCTTTTAAATAGATCTCAATCTTTGCTTTAATCTTTATCATGTAACCCTTGAGTTCCATAATCCATCTTCAATCTCTTCTAAGAATGTTGTCTTAAGCTATACTACATAGTATTCATATAAATCAAGTCCTTCATACATGCCATTGTTCCAAACCACCACTCACTGCCTTGCTTAAAATGTTGCCTCCATAAGCACAATAAAATGTTTTAAAGTCATGGTTACCAGTGATTGACCATTAAGTTCACTACTTTCATCAAGATACAGTGAGATTTTTGTCTTCAAACTCAAGGCATTATGCAAGATAACATTTTGAATTGTTTGTTGTGTACGATTTAATTTTCTTGCACATTTACTACTTTGCTGACTTCCTTTAAGATTGGATATTGCACCCTCAGCTGCAATCTCAAACAACTCACTCACTGTCACTTGAAGATTCCTTTCATGAGCATCCTTCTATAAAATCAAACTATGCCCTATAGAATTCCTACTTACTTACTACAGGGGACTCATTGTTTCATGGTATTGTGGGTCTTAAGATCCTTCAACCTTATTGCCACTACTTCATAGTCCACAAGGTATTATTCGCTATTCTCCCATCTTTGATGAGTCTCAAAACACTACTCAAACATGCAATCCACTACCTCCATTATACCATGGCTAAGAAGAATCATTGAGCATGTGATTACCATTATTACTTCATTTGGACAGTCATTCCCTAATGCATTTGCCTTGTCTAGCACTACCAAAAGCATTTGAAAAAACCTTAAGGTCAGCAAGGGGGTAAGAAAACTCACTGTTAAAATATCCACTTTACTATGCAAGGTTTGAGCTTTATTATCTTGTCACTACTCAGCCTCTTTTTAACTGCCACACCTCAAGTGACTGTCATTCTTCTTACCATAGATTTCATTTACAAATGTCATGACTGAGCTACATAATGTGCTTGTTATTGGCTATAATCTTTAGATTGCAAGATTTTTTTATTGGCTATAGTGTCAATATTTCTAGTATTTCAACCTCACTAATCCACTAGATTTATTGTTTATGTTTCTATGGAGACCTAGGTTTTGTACCCTATTCATGCTCTTACCAATGCTTTTGTTGGTATTAATAAACAACCTCAAATATTGGGTCAAAAAATTAGTTGTCTTGACAGGGTTGTGGTATGATGTTGGATTGTATCCTAGAGTGTGGGAAGCTTGTGTTTGATTATTAAGGTATGTAAACCTGATCAAGGAAATGCATCCTATATAGCATGGGTCTTGCTTTAATACATTCCATAATGGTTATTAGCAGATCACATTATTATAGTTTGTGGTAACTCAAGATTGCATTCAAGTATGTAACAAACTTGGTTTGTAGTTTAAGTTGTACACTTTTAAGTAACATTCATAAGGTTTAGAAAATCTTAATCACTCTCTAGAATAGCCCATTAAATATGGGTTGTACTTGAATGCACTACATAATTGATATAACACAACCACTCTGCATATCAACTAGAGTTATAGGCTCTTTATTGCAGCAAGAGGTAATCGCTCTTGGATCATGCTATCATTACATCGTAACTTGTTAAACTTGATTCAACCTGAATGCACCCAATGATGATTTCCACCTAATTGTGATGATAGTGATTTGTACATGAATTGTGCTCATATGATTTCATCCATTTCTATCACAACATAGCCACAATAAACTTGGTTCACACATGAATGCATCATGTATTTGTTATAGCACAACTGTGCCACATGACCAATAGAGTTATAGATCACATAATTACATTCACAAGAATTTGTTCCTTGGTTGTGCTCTTATGGTGATTCCATTACCGTTACAACATAACCCTTTGGACTTATATTGCTCAAATCCTTACATTGCTTATTTTATCTTTGGATGGATTGCTTCATGGATTTTTTGTGATTTATACAGCTTTTGTTTTGATAGTAAATGGCATTGGATTCTTTATAAAGCTGAAATGATTTTTTAATTATTGTTTTATGATGATTTTGAGTTTTATTTAGAAGAGGTTAATATGTGGCATGTTTATATGTAGGAAGAATAGATTGTGATGCAACATTCGGGTATGGAAGGTTCAAGAAAAATTGGATTGCTATCGGTGTCATAACCAGGTTGGAGAGTACCTTGAGCCGGTGTGAAACACTTCTGGGTGTTTTCAGTTGGAAGCAGAACCTAACTATAGGAATTTCTAAATATCTGACAGAGGAAGTTCCTTTATTCTAAAGATAAAATCATAAATCTGCTTGTCCAATTGGACATCCAACCTAAGATCTTTAATATCCGATAGATAAAGTTTGTACATTGTAAAGATAAAATCATAAATTTGTTGGATCAATTTCAGATCCGATTTGAGGTAGTGAAGCTCTGACAGAGGAAGTTCCTACATTTTAAAGATAAAATCACAAATTTTATCGGTCAAATTTGAGATCCAATTTGAGGTCGTGAAGCTTTGACAAAGAACTTTACTACATTCTAAAGAAAAAATCATAAATCTGCTTGGTCCAATTTGAGGGCCAATTGTAAGGATTTATCTTTTTAATTATACTTTCTGACATTTGGCTTGATACAAATTATTACTTTAGAATCATGGTATTTCTTTTCTTCAAATGTTTTCAACCCTCATCAGGGAAAACTTTAGTGGTGAATCTTCCCCAATTGGCGAATTCTAGGAATCAGTCAACTCGAAATTGGTGAATTTCTTGTACCCACAGGGTATCCAAATCACCCAGAATTTATGAAACATAGGTCCAATGCATGTTGATTCGCCAATAATTTTTTTTATGAGGCATATTTAAGCAAAAAATTCACCATTTTCAAACTACATGTTTCAAATAAACTGACTAATATTTTTGCCTAAATCCCAGAAGCATTTAATAGAAAACACCTACATATTTGCTAATACTATTAAAATGACATTGTATCAGGACCCATTTTGCCAATTAAAATTTACAAATAGTTGATTGTGAAGACTCATTTCACCAATTAAAATTTATAAATAGTTGCTTATGAGGACCTATTTTGCCAATAACATTAAAAAATAATTAAATTTGAGGACACATTTCGCCTTGAAAATTACAACGTATTCGCCAAATTTTTAATATACCATTTAAAAATCCTGCAGAATTCACCAAATATGGAATCATGGATTGATATAAATACAAATGAAAGTGTCATTTATTCTTACACATTTTGTTCGGTTATGAGGTTCTACTTCTCGATTCAGAAGTTAGTGAAAGCCGAAAATGTAGACTTAAAGGTGAGTGATCACTGATCATTTCTTCATAGTGTTATTAGTTATAATAATAACTTTTCTTTATCTCTTTTCCATTCTTGCTTCAGTCTTAAAGATGATATTGAGTAGGGAATGTGATCTATATTATTATTCTCTGTCCTTAAACAAGAAGACATTTTTTTCCAGTTTTTTATTTGAAGTGAGAGATGAATATGTCGATCGAATCAAATATTAATATGTTGAGCGACTCGAGCAACAACGGTAAGGCTCCTGCCGCTCCTCAGGGTGGTGAAACTACTCCTACCGCTCCTTAGGGTGTTGAAAATACTCCTGCCGCTCCTCAGGGTGTTGAAAATACTCCTGCTACCCCTCAGTGTGGTGAAGATCAAGAGACTGAGAGGCCATCAAAACACCCAAAACTTAGACATACCATATAGTCTTACTTTGGAATTTCCAAAGCTTCTGATTGATCAGGTCAAGATGGAGCTACATCATCAACTCTCCCACCAAATATTGGTAGCATTCAAAATACCTCAACACCAACAGAAGGTCAAGTTGAGATTGTCATTGATTTAAATCAAAATATATCAAATTCAAATGGGGATGGAAATACCACAGAAGATGCTCCAAGGGATACCCTAGTTAGCTAGAATGAGATAATTGAATTGGATGAGGATGATGTTGGTAGAAAGAAAAGGAAAAACAAACCAAAAAGGGGGAGTGAGTGGGAAATGACAAGGAATTTTCAACTTGGTTGGTTGTCAAAGTACCCATTCATTGTAGTAGTGGGGGGGAATCAGACGATATTGAAAAAGTAACACATGCCAAATGTACGATTTGTACTTGGAAATTGGGAAAACCCAAGATGTTGCAGCTAAAGATTGACACTATAGAAAAGCATATCGGTAAAGTTTATGAAAAACAAATCATAGACGGAAAGGAACAATTAGTCTTATGATGGAAATCAAAGGAAGAATGTCTTCATGTTAGGTATGCCATGGATTATGAAGAGCATCACCAAAGAATGTTGAAGCTTACTACATCTAAAGGTACACTTGAGGCTCAATTTGGAAAAGCAATGGAAGGAGCAAATATGTCAAAAACTGTTCAGATGAGTGTTGTTTTTCATATTTTTTCTAGAGGGCGTCCTATGATAGACTACCCAGAATATTTTGCTTTATTATCTTTTTTGAATGTTCCTCACTATCCCTACACACATTGGTCAGTAAATGTTGGATGGGAATGGGAAAAGTGTCTTGCTGTAGTGGAAAAGGAAGATTTAAAGGAGAAAGTAAAAGAGTCAAACTTCATTGCATTATCTTTAGATGAAGTTACTGTTGTAGACAATACTTCTTGGGTCTGTATGCATTTGTATACTGTACAACAACATGTTCACCAAGCTCATCTTCTCTGTGTTCATAAAATGAAGGACAATTCAACATCACATAATATATTTGAACTAGTCAAGAAATATTTGAATGAAATTGTAGGTATGGATGAGTTGACAATTGCAAAAAAGTTGGCATGTGTAGGAGCTAATGGAGCTGCAGTGATGCAAGGTCAAAGGACCGGTGTTTGCACAAAGTTACAAACTACTTGTGCACCATACATGCTTGGCATTCATTGCATGGCCCACAGAATAAATTTGGCATTCAAAATTGTAAACAAGTTTCTTACGGTATCAAAAGTTGAAAATCTAGTCCACGAGATCCACGCATACTTCTATTGAAGTCCCAAACGTTTCACAAAATTTCAGAATTTTTTTGAGGGAATAACACTAGGAAACAAGCTTCTCAAGGATTTTGATACCAGATGGATCTCCTTGCATGGACCAATGCAATGAGTTCTTTCAGAATATGAATCCTTAATTGGAGTGATGTATGAAAATCGCAAGACAATAGACAAAGCTCCTGACCTTTTACATAGGTTAAGCGATATAGAGACACTCTTGACTTTAGCTAGTCTTCTCCCCATGCTGGATGAAATGAAAATTATTGTGAAGAAAGCCCAAGTCATAACTATGTATATTAATAAATATGCCAATCTATGTAAACATACATGCTTGGCCCTCGATCATCTATATCTAGATCTAACACAAGATGGCGTAGATTATAACCTGTGGTAGAAAATTATTGATTTGAATGATCCTGATAATTATTTATAGTTTAATGGAAGTGGGAACTTATGTATTTGTGTACATGGATATGAGACACAAATGTACCAATGTAAGACTACCAAGCGCTCTAGTAGAGAAGTACTTGTTAACGAGGAAGATTTTAAAGACATTGTTAAATCTGTTGGTGATAATTTGAAGGAAATTGCAAAATCTCTTTCCTCATAGATTCATGAAAGATTCCCTCGAGATGAAATACTTGAAGCCATGAGTATTGTGTATCCTCAATTTTTGGCAAACCGAGATAACCCAAGTTTTTTTCATGCTCAAGTAAAAAT
Organism: Sequoia sempervirens; assembly: GCA_007258455.2. Lineage (NCBI taxonomy): Eukaryota > Viridiplantae > Streptophyta > Pinopsida > Cupressales > Cupressaceae > Sequoia > Sequoia sempervirens. Next base: position 54,164 of record VDFB02132308.1, read on the forward strand.
CTTGATCGAACAATTTTCGAAAACTGTAACAATCAATGAGCAGAAAATAGAAGGAATTTTAAATGAAGATAAGCTAAGAAAGAAATGTAAGGATTTTGTAGTAGCTATTAAGGACCAGTATAAATCCATGGGAAAGGACAAGGCCTTTGAACCGGGATCAATAAAAAGGGTTTGGACAAACTTAGGTCAGACTGAAATATTGCGTGATAAGATATCAAAATATTTTAGACTTGTTGATTTATGTCAAACAATGATATTGGGGTCAGTGGAGGATGAGAGAGTTTTCAATACATTAGGGTTTCTGAAATAAGAGTTAAGAAACAAAATAGACAAGAATTTAGAAAATTTCTTGAGGATGAAAGGAATTGCGTATAATATCAAAAAATTTCCTTTTGATAAGGCAATCGCAATCTGGAGGTCCACATGTGAAAGAAGAGGGATCAGTATATGCAACACTCCAATTCCAAAGGCTGGTACTGGTGGCACTTCCATGGGTAGTGAGACTGGGACATATGACATTGACGAAAATGACATAGTGAATGTTGAATTTGAGGCATAGGCCAAAGAAGGTGAAGAGTAGACTCAGAATCAAGAGCTTCAAGATGACTCTTTTACTCTATTTGATGTTGAACGTCAGTTTTAAGACCCTGACTCCATTTGGGAAATGGAAGAGAATTAGCAGCTTTTTTAGGTATTTATGCTGCATTACAAGATTCATGAATTAGTTTCCATTGTTCCAAACTATAGTTGATGATATTTTATATTGTATTGAATGAAAATTGAAATTGTGAATCATTGCACTTCATGATATTTTATTTTATATTGCACTTCATGAATCATATTCCAAACTTTAGTTGATGATATTTTATATTGTATTCCATGAAATTGTGATATTTTATATTTTATATTGTATTCCATGGTATTGAATTTGATATGTGTTTCTGCATCATTTTTAAAGAACAACACTTATCACTCAACTCATAAATTCCTATTGCATTGCCATTCACAAAATCTTTGATAAATAACTCAAAGAATATTAATCCATTCCTTGAACAAAAGTTAACAGTTCAACATCCACAACTTATAAGCTAACAAAAGGTAACAGTTCAACATAAATAACTTATAACTAGACATCCATACAACTTAAACAATAGAAGCGTAAACTACCAAATATCCTAAATTATTCAGAGAACTCCTTACGCATCCATCACCATAAAATCTTTATTCACATATAAACATTCCACAACAATGAAATTAACCAAAAATTTATCTTTCCAATAATAGACAATCCACTGGAAAATTACTCAGCAAAAGAACAATAAATCCACACAGTACACACCATAACTCAAATATTGCGCATGCATGAACTTCACCATTGTCTTTCTATATTGAAATAACAGAAAAGCAATAAAAATAGTAGAGGTTTTTTTGTCTTGATAATGGTTCCTTGAAGACAATCATTTTAGAAATTAAAATAAAAAGTCTTTGAAGTATCAAGAGAGCCAAATTAAAGAAAATAACATAAAAACTAAAAGCTAAACAACACTGACTCCTTCGCTTTCAATATTTTCCGCCTCCTTCTCCTTCAGTAATGCCTCTTGTGCCTTTAATCTTTTCATGTATTCTTGGTACTTGGTGACAATTGCCGTGATGTTTTTGCTCCCTGGCATTGTAGTAATCTGTAACCCGATTCTCCATTTTCCCAAAGCCTTTTGAGAATCAAACAACATATGAGATCTTCTCTCTTCTCCAAAATTATAAGCCTTCAGGTGGAGCTCCATTGCATTGAGTTTCGAGGACTCCCATGTCACTATAGTAGGATCAAATATTTCTTTATTGAATTTCTCTCAAAACTTCAGAGAGATCTCTCTTATATCTAGAATCCTTTCATCAAACTCATCAGTAATTTATGCTCCCAAAATATGAAAATATTTTTTAATTTCCTCCAACATTTCATAATATTTTTCAAGTGTGTTCTTAATTTCATTCACCAGATTATCATATATATTCAATTTCCATTCTAATGAATCGAACCAGGAAGGATCTAGCTCCTTAGGATTATTCAAAATTTGCTCACCAATTAATATCTTTGGATCCATAGAGTTCAATTCTTTCATTTCCTGAGAGAGCACATAAAAACTAGTTTGATCTTTTCTGACATCTTGAAGTTCTCCTACTAACTCCTTCCTCTTGTCAAGAACTCGAGTGTAAAACTGCAAAGGTTTATTCAGAAAGAAGATAACCTCTTGAGATATTGTTTCAATCCCCTCACAAGCAGCTTTGGAATAGCTCAAATTCTTTTTAATTTTCTCTATGGTGAGTACATCGATGCCCTCTACTTGAGGCTTCATTAGATGTAGGAGGAGTGGCCATGGAAGAAATAAAGTTACTCAATGCGAGGACTTGAGATTGCAGTTTTATATTTTCTTTCCTCTATTCTTTCACTATTTTAATCAAGGTAATGACTGAATAATTGGCATGGTACATATCACCTTCCAGTGTTGGAGGCCCCATATCAACATGTGTGACTTTGTAGTCCACCGCTGTTATTTCATCTTCATTTAAATCCTTGACAGGGTCAACAATTTCTAACATTTGATTTCCAGAAGTAGCATCAGTCACCATCCTTGACACCCTATTGGCTTTCTTAGGTTTTGAAGAGATTTGAAGTAAATTTGCAACTATATCCACTCCAACTATCATTGTAGGAGTATACTTTCTCTTCTTCTCCATTGCTTTTTTTAGCCATCCTGGGGAGGCTACTACTAGACCAAAATCTTCTTTTTCAGTAATAGTTTCTTTAGGAGCGGTAGGAGTGAAAGGTGGATTATCAAGCAGAGAAGAGGGCATTTCAGAGTCTTCAGACATAGGAGGAAAGATATTATCTTTAGCGATCTGTTTAAAGATAGTTTCAGAATTTTCAGCCACAAGTTTTTCTTGATTGGTATTCTTCTTAGGGGTAGGAGAAAGCACACTGTCTTGTTCATAGATGCTCTTCAACTTGATTGTTTCTTGTGGCCTATCATCATCACCTGCTGACTGAGAATTTGCACTAGATGACCTAACAGAGGGTTTCCTTGATGATACACTTGCACTGGATGCTTGCGTAGACCCCTATTCATTCTTCTATGATGACTTTGGCTCCTAAACAGGACCAAAAACTTGCTGCCATTTCCCATCCAACCAGTCCTGGATTGTTTTAAGCACTGGGGCAACATGCACCCTCATATCTGAAATTTCACTTTGGTTCCAATCAACCCTAGGGTGGGATTTATCAGGCAATTTTTCATATCCAGGATATAAGATTGGTGAATCCTCAACTACATTTTTCAGGAATGTCAAATTGAAGACCGAAAGCCTGTATTTGTTTTAGCGTTAGCCTCATATAATCTCTTCTCAAAACTTCATTCTCATCAACACAATCTTCCTAGAAATTTTCGATAGATAGGTTATGCTGATATGAGCTCCTTCCATAGAGATTTTGCTTCACAAAACCATTACTGTCAAAATTAGCTCTCTTAGACAAATTTTGGAGGTTATATTCTTTGATAAGTCCTTCAACTCCCCTGGCCATCTAGTTTGTTTTGCACAAAAAAGAAGAGGTCTCCAATGGGAAGGCATACCCTCATTTCCCCATGTTCGTATACTTAATATTAACCATTTCCATTTGTCGACAAACTTCTAGAAATATCATTAAATCTTTAGGATACCGAGGTAATTTCAATGGGGCTTTCTCAAAATCCCCTATTCTTAGATAGGAAAACTTATCAAATTGGATATAAAAACTCCCATATTTTGATACAAGAGAAATGGATTTAGGGGAAAGGTGCATTTCTGGATTTCCATCTAGCTTCCTCACGACCTCCATTAGAAATGCATCATTAACATGACAAAAATCACCCATTCTAAATTTTTTAGTGAACTGAGGAAAGCGTTTATACACAAGCATATCAGAAGCTGGGGTTCCTTCTAGCTCCAACCCTAGCCAAAAGGACCTCTGACTACCTACAACGTAAGTCAGGAAATAACTCATATAGAAAGTAGCAGTCTTATGGAAATTAATTAATTGCTCATTCAAATGGAAGCAAATAACTTCAGCCCAGTCAATGAAAATGTTCTCATCACAAACAGTCAAGATAAACCGGTACATCCAATCCTCAAATAATTCAACTTGTGCATTCCCAACAACGTGGTGCAATAAAGAAATAACATCTGCAATTTCTCCCTTAAAATGCAATCTTCTGAGTTTATTTGGCAGTTACAACTTACCTCTCCTTTCAGTCTTCAGCCAGGTTTTGGCCAAGGAGTTCTTAGACCAGTCTTTATTCGCACTAAAAAATTCACTTGCCATTGTGACATACATGTCTTCTAGAGGTTCCCTTTCTGGAATCCCCAGCACTCGGGAAACAACTTTAGGAGAAATTTCTGCAATTACAGTCCTGTCCATGACTTTAATTTCCCGTGTTTACAGAATGTACCTTTTGGCACATGCACTTATCAGGTCTACACTCAACACAGCTTCCGAAAACCCTCCATCCTGAGCTAGCCCGCTTTCTAAGAGTTTTATATCCAGCTTATACTTGTCGTTCCTCTCTAGGCATGCCCAAAATTCTTCTAAGTTAAAAGGTCTGAGCTTCATATCCCTTACGCCGACCGTACGTTCACTCTGCATGAGCACAAAATGCAAATTTGCAGAGAAAGAATGTTTGCACCTCAGAAGTACTGGCCTTGGAAAAGAACGAGAATGTAGGCTAAATGTCTGAGTAAAAAGAATGTTTGCACTTGAGAAGTACTGGCCTTGCCAAAGAACGAGAATGCAGGCTAGATGTCTGAGTAAAAATTTGCCACACACTTATGTTGTTATTTTTGATAGGACATGCATTGAATGCGGCATTCAATTTCATTCCTCGAAAAGATAGCCTTGAAACATGCATGCTTTTGGAAATTCCTTAAAAAACAACTCTAGTTTAGTCCGTACATAAGTCCATAATGTCCCGTGGTCGCGAAAACTAGGAACCTTAGAACCAAAGTTTGAAGTTTCAAAGTTTTTGAAACCTCCGACCCACTGACTACAAAGATGACCAAGAAACTATAAAGACTTGCAAGTTTGCAACTCAACAAAGTGAACCAACTCAGGGAATCAGGAAGTTATGAAAATTTAGAACTCTGCGACAAGGTTATAAATTATAAAACTCTGATGACTAGCGACCGATAAGGTTATAAATTATAAATGTCCGAGGACTAGTGACTAAGGTTAGGAAAATCACCAAAACTGTGACTTTGAGTGATAGTAATCACAACAGAGAGACTAACCAAAAATCTATCATTCCAATTCCAATAATAGATAATCCACCGACAAACTACTTAGTAAACTCATAGATAATACACTGTAACTCAAAGGTTACGTATGCATGAACTTAAGTTACTCAACAAAGTGAATTATACATGAATTATTAATGAAATTTGATCAATGATCTTTCATTAATCTTCCTTGTCATTATGCATTGATGTATGTTTTAATTCTGGATCATCTAGTTTAATGAACCAGTTAAAGTACCTTGATTAAAGCATGAATTCATATAAATGTTTAGTGGATCTGATAAGCAGTACTAGTCATGGAGATTGAGTATCGATGTGTGAATTGTAATGCAATTTAACTAAGATTATGGATGCTTGGAATTAAAGTCACCTTATAGTTCATATTTTAATTGTGTTAAAAGTAAAACTTGAACATGTACTAAGTGATTCATCACTAAGCTCAATGATTAATAACATATTAGCAATAGTCTTAGTAGCATATACAACAATGAACATCAACAATTGTTTGAAGTGTATCTAGTAGTTGAAACCACTATCAGACTTTTTCTTCAAATGAAAAAATAAATAATACATATAATTTATTATTTAACATCGACACATTACTAAAGTCTGAGTTGGAACAAAGAAAAGTCTGCACAGAGCTGAGTTGGAACTTGGAAACCCATATTATCAAAAATAAAATCACTGCAACACCTTTTCTAGCAACTTCCACTGTTCAAGTGGTGGAATTGTCATTTGTTCTAACTGATGTTGTTTGACTTGAAGATTTGTTAACAATTCATGATTCAAATTGGAACCTATCTTGCATTCTTCAATGAATTTTTCATTCAAGGTTAGCAATGGTTTGATGGAATCCAAGTTGTTCACCACATCTAGGTTCTGAGGAAAATCAGCCAAATCAATCTTCATTGCATCCTCCATATTCTTTCTGAAATCATTCTTTCCAATGAATCCCTCATTTGTCTCAAAACCCTCTGGAAAACCAAGTTCTGTGAATTCCCTTACCTTTTCATCCACCTTCTTCATCTTGTCTGCAGCCAAACTCAAATATTCCTTTGTTTCACGCATTCTCAAACACTTTTCAATGATAGATGACAACGTCATTGATGTAGCAAGCTGATTAGTAATCCCTTTTGATTTCAAAACATTGTCACTAGCTTTGTAGACTATTTGTTGAATTTATTTTGCAGATTTCTCTAATGCCAACACATTTTTGTTGTCCACTAAATATTTGTTGAGCTTCTTATGGTGTTGTCTGATAGCATCAATCAATTGAAATGTGTCACACAAATGATCAATCCTCTGCATTATTTCATCCCATATCTTTTGTTTCATATGGCTCATTGTCTCTCTACAAAATGCAGATAACTTATTTTGACAAGTCTCAATTTCATTTTTTGCTTCCATCAGCTCTGCCACCAATCTTTCATTTCTTTTTCTCTCCTTCTCCAATTTTTGTTCCCACTGTGCATTTCCATTCGCAATGCTTAGTATTAGTTTTTCTGAAGTGGATTTTTCCTCATCATGTTTCTTGTTGCTCTCATCTAGCCTTTTCTTTAGTTCATTCACTACAGTCTCATTTTGCTTATCCTCTTTGCTTGTTGATGTAGAGGCATATTTTTTTATTCTTTTTTCTAATTAATTTCTCTTGTTATATGTTGCTTTCCTCTTTGCTTTCTCATTTGCTAGGTCTACCTGTAACTTTTCAATTTGAGTCTGCAACCTTTTTTTCTCTCTATCTTTCTTTAGCAATGATGTGTACACCAATTCATTGTTCTTCTTTGATACATTAATTTTTTCAGTATTTCTGAGTCCAAAAAAATCCAATTGAATATTGTTCTCCTAAAATTCAGATCAAGCCATCTGATTTGCTGGTTTGTCTTGAACTATGGGAACAAGAAATATGTACTACATGATTTCTTTATTTGTGTCAAATGTGGGTAATACCATGGTTGTGGAAGGCTTTGAAGTTACAACAGATGCACTCTCCATCAGTTGCTTCTTTTCTTTTTTATTCATGTCTGATTTCTTTTTAAACTCTTCAATGTAATCAAAACCTAGGGACAGAGGAACAATGGAATTCTTGAATGGAGAAGGAATAGGAGTAGTATTACTTGCAGTTGCTAATGATGTCACAACCAGACTAACTGGCACTGGGGGTTCCTGTAACTCCTTTGTGGTGGATCCACTGGTAGTGTGACTTGGACCTGTCAAAATCCTTTGCCTCTTCTGTATGCCTTGATAACCTGGTGTTTTTGTGGTATATTGTATCGTTGTCCTCTTGTGTGTAGCTTTTTGTTGTAGCACATGTTGACCACTACTAGTACTACTACCCATACCATCACCACCAAAGGCAGTTCCAGTTGCACTAAGCTCTCCACCATGGGCATGTCCTAGTTGTGATTGTGTTTGACCATGAGGATGAGGATTTGAAGCTCTAACAAGTTGTCTTGTATGGCCTTGGTCTACTTTTTCACTTCCAATCCCAAGGCCAGAAAAATCGCTTGCTTTTCTATGCTCTACATCTATTACCGTCCAAGGGCCTTGTCTTTGGGATCCCAAAGGACCACCTTCATAACCCATTTTTTCAGCTATGGCTGCTCCAATAGTATATGCTTCTTTTGTGGCCTCACTTAAACCAAGTTTTAAATTGACATGGCTTCTTTCTTCCCTATCATCATTAGATTCATGATCACTTTCTTTATCTTCTTGTTTATCTGGATGCTCTATATTCCACAATTTTCTAAACTCGCTGTCTTCTTCATTATCTCCATACTCTACCAGGGCTCTTGGTTCATCTAGCTCCTTCCTCATAGACCAAAAGGTAGTAATTTTTTATCATGACCAATTTTTTTCTGTAACTTCCTTCTCTAGAGAACCTAGCATTTTTACTCTACTACATGGTTTAGCACTTTTTTGATAAAAAAATGTTGTACCTCTTGATTGTGTTTTGATGCAATGCCATAATTTCTGCTAACAATTGCTCAAAAGAAATACCATTCTCAGCAACACTTTTCTCCATTGCAATTTTGACCTCATCCCAAGAATCCTTGTTTCTCAAGTTTTCGAGCAAGGGTTTACTTTCATGGTGAATTCTACTTGCAAAATTCTTATTAAGCACAATCATTGATTTAATGGTGTCACATGGATCATACTACCAGTGACAGATAGCATCAAAATAAAAAAAAATCAAAAGATTATGTGCCACACTAAATGCTTTTCTCTCGAATGTGATCCCTCCACATGGAAAAGGTAAAGAAGGAAATAAGGTCTTCTTTTGCTGACTGGTAAAGTGCAATTCATCAGTACTCTGCATCTGCCTTACATATTCCAAAGAGAAAACCCTTCCTGTCACATGTATTGGAAGTTTGTATGGTTGTACTCCCGATGCATAAAATCTTAGCACAATATATTCTTTCATGAAGTACCAATTAGCCAATTGTATTTCTTTTCCTAGTTGAATGCAGTTTCTACATGACATAGGCAATCTAGGAATTGGAGTATTTGTAATTTCTTGATGCAATGGAGCCAAAAAGTAGTCTACAAAATGACTATAGTTCCTTCGAGAATCATGCATCCTTATAATAGTGGTCCATTCATATACTGGAGCCATTTTCTTTTCCTCAGGATTACTATAGGGCCTAATATGAAGCTTGTTGGTCTGAAACATTCCTTTGAATTTGAATAGAAAAAGATAGCACAAGTAGGTTGTGAACCTAAATTTCTTGGTGGAACCTCCTTTAATCATTAAAAATTGTTTATGCATGGATTCTACAATGTGCTCAATAAATTTATATTTGACATGTGGAACACCATAATGGATATTATACACCATTTCAAGGAGGCATGCACCCACTTCCAAATTGCTATCTAGTCTGAGGAAAAATGCTAGCATGGAAATAGTATCCTGAACCCATGGTTTAAAAATTTCCAAATCATAAGGATGCTTATGATCACCTTTCAATTTGTTTCTATCCTCAACTATTCTGTTTAAGAAATAATTTTTCTCCATTTCATCCACTGCTTCATAATCACTAGCAAGCTTTTCTAGGTCAATGTGGACATTTCCAAATTCTTCAGTTGTAAATGTAAACCCCAACACTTTTCCAAGTTCTTCTGCATTAATGGATACCAATTCTTCTTTGATATCTTTATTAACAGTTGCTCTTTTGTTATCATCATAATTTTGGGCATAGACCATGATAAATTCAGGGCAAGGGAAAACCTCATGTAACATCATGCACCCTAATCCAGTTACCCACGGTGCACTGACACTATTAGTATTAACTTGCATTTTCTTTGAGGCCTTATTCTCAGATGAAAATCTAAGTTCTGAGGTACGCCTACCATAGGTTTTAGGATCATAAATATCATGGTATTCATCAGTGAAATGTGGGGTTTTAAGCAATTTTGCATAATGTATTTTTTTATCTGACATTGCTCTAGTGGTACTGCTGGTAGACATGCTTATACAATGTGAAACTATGAATTCCCTATTATTCCTCAATTTTTCTTAATTCTTAAGTCTCTTAGCCCTAAACCCAAACTTTAAAGTTTGATAAAATAATATTTTAAGAAACGTCAAACGATGAAACATAGCCACAGGAATTCTTTCACTTACCCACTTTTGATTCTTGGAAAGATTAATGCCGACAGTCATGGGAATTGGGTTTCTAGAATGGATTTGTTGGAAGTGGAACTGTGAAACCCAGAATAGGGTGGTGCCGTAGTGTGTTGCAATGAGCAAACTGAAGATTGAAATCTCCTTGTGTGCTGACCCTCACTTAAAAATAAAATCACTTAGCAGTATAAATTGAAAGTGCTTTTTTTAGTACTGTATTGACAAAAAATTCTAAAGAATCTAAACCGTTGATCTTTGTAAATCTAATGGTTATAGGGTGATTCCAAACGTTTAGGCTTGCAACCCTAGTGCTTCGTGCATTTCATTATGGAATGCAACTACGACCATACATCAAATGTTCATCGAACAGTTGAGTAATTTATGATATATATTATAAATAGTAAACATGTGTTTTAAATTTTTTTTCAACCTTTAATGCGCTAGAATTCACATCAATGCCTTTATAAAATGAATTACAATGTCACATTAATAGCACAGTAACACTTAACATTGCAAAGGACTTAATAAAAGGAATTACAATTTCACATAATCACATTAATAGCACAACCATTTATTTTTATTACAACTGAATGAAAATTGTCAATTTCACATTATTACATAGTACAAATACAAATGTAAGCGCAAGCACCAAGCTTCTACCATGGTCTCTAACTCTCTGTCATCTGAAAATAAATGCATGGAGGGGGGCACCACCAATCATGGTTTCTGAAAAATATGCATGGGGAAAGGGGGGCTAATCAAACGGGGGAAATTGGAGCTGTTAAAGATACAAAAAGTACATATCCCCTTTGAAAATTAGAGTCATGCAGAGGATGAGGGGTTGTAAAAATACTCCCATCTTCTACTTGCTACTTCCATGCACTCGGAGAGCACTTATCTCCATCAGAGCTCCCCATCCTGGCTCAAAACCTGTCTGAGAAGTCTGGTCAACCAAATCAAATTCTTTCCAATTCCACCCATTCTGAACTTGAAGGAAATTGGTCTTTTACTCTGTAACTACATAACTGCAAGAAGGGGAATTTAGAGTATCCCCAATAATACCAGATCATCTTCTTCTTGAATCCTTATTAACCCTACAAAATGAAAGCCCTTATGAAAAATCAAACATTGCACTCGAGAGTCAATAGTATATCCTTTAGCCTTCAACGAATTATTTCAGTTGTTCTCACTATCCTTATTTATGGGCCAATAGTGCCACTACTAGCCTGGTCCCTGTGTACACCTCACACATGTCACGTGTGAGGTTGGGTTACTATAGTGATAATCACGATTCGCGCAAACCAAAAAACCAACTTAATCGATTCAAGTACTTAACTTTAGTATTTGTATTGCTTTATGTTTTACTTTTAAGTTTTAAATCTGCATGCAATTATTTCATAAATAGATAATTTCTTAAAGGAAAAAAAACTAATATGAATAGATTCATCAATTGCTTTTCTGAGCTTTTTAATAGCACAATTGCTATGATTTCATCAATTGCTTTTTAATAGCACAACCATTTATTTTATTGCAGCTACATGACAATGTCACATTATTACATAGTACAAATACAAATGTAAGTGCAAGCACCAAGCTTCTGTTGGACTGCTGGTGAAAATGTAAATGTAATATATGTTTGTTTGAAAATAATGGGACTTTCCAGGTCAACCATGGGCTCTGAAAATAAATGCATGGGACTTCCTGGATCAACCAGTAGCTTTGAAAATGAATACATGGAGAAAAGGGGGCCAATCATACCGGGGAAATGGGAGCTGTGAAGATACAAAATTTACTTCTCCCCTTTGAAAATCAAAGTCATGCAAAAGATGAGGGGTTGTAAAATTGCTCCCATCTTTTACTTGCAGCTTCTATGCACTGGGAATAGGGTTATTCCCATCAGAGCACCTCTCCTAGTTCAAAACCTATCTGAGAAGTCAGGTGAACCAAATCAACTTCTTTCCAATTCCACCCATTCTAAACTTGAAGCCTGAATGAAATTGGTCGTTGAATCTATGACTACATAATTGCAGGTAGGAGAATTTAGAGTATCCCCAATAATTCCACATGATCTTCTTCCTAAATCCTTATTAACCCTACAAAATGAAAACCCTTACGAAAATTTGAACATTGCACTCAATAGTAAGGCCTTTATTCTTCAATGAATGATTTTAGTTGTGCTCACTAATTGTTGGAATATGTGCCTCTATCCTTATTGACATGGAACTCCTGAAGGGAAAAGTCGCTGTGACATTGTTCATGTCTAGGCGACTAACTATTCTGAAGCTCTTGAAATGTTCATATCACTGTGACAAGGTTGAAGTCTTGCCGACAAGTCTATCACTGTGACTTTTTGTGTTCGGCGTGACCTTTTGGCGAATGGAAACCTTCAGGTGACAGTGTGATCTTATCGAGCGTCGGGGAGACTTGGATTGTCGGTATTGGTCTGGCTAATACGAAATGTCTCGCCGACACCATTTTGCATATGGTCATTGGCGTGACCTTTTGTTTCAGTATGAGTCCTAGCAATCGATAAAGGTCTCGCCAACTGGGATGTATCGCTATCAGGGTAACATAAAGGTCGTGGGGAGATGTCTCAGTGATGAAGCTAGGTCATGCCAATGGGAGTATTCACATGGTGTCTTCGTGGTGACAAAAGACTTCGTTGTGAAGTCTTGGCGACTTGGATAAGTCATGCCGATAGTCTTCAGTAAGACATGGGGCGCTCGGAGAAAGGTCACAACGAAGATCAAATGTCTTGCCGATGGAATGTCTCATCGTTGTGACTTGTGTCTTCGATATGAGTCTCACTGAAGTGTGATAGTCATGCCGAATGGCTCACGCTAGCATGACTTGAAGATTTTGATATGAGGTATTGGCGAGATTGGTATGTCTTGCCGATGGTTTCTCTGAGTTTGATATGACTTGTTCCATTCGATATGAGTCTCGCCGATAAGAGAAACTCTTGTTGATAGGAATGAAATGGATATCGGTAGATTCGGTATGACTTGTGTTTTTTCGTTATAATGACTTGCCGACTGTTGGAGACTTAAGCCGATATCGATAGAAAAACTTTGTGGCATCGGGGAGACACTGTTAGTGTCTCACCGATATGCCAACAAAGTTTGAATGCCATTGACTATGTGACCATCCTATGTGGCATCCTATTGGACCAATCAGAGGAAGTGGTTTTCAAATGGATGACGGTTGGTTTTTTGCATCAGTTGCAACGCTGGAAAAACTACATGCAAGGAAAAATCATCTGCTCGAAAGGAAACTGTCTATGATTGGCAATGGCGGATAAGGATGCATAGAAGACAAAATTAGAATGTGAATAAAATAAAAGCAGATTGATTCTGATTTGGGATGACGAATGAGTTGAGTCAAATTGTTGAGAGGATTTTTTTAACTAATGAATAGTGAATGAAGCTATAGTAAAATACCAAAGAGTTGTATTTCTGATTGTATGTAATTTTGTTGTTATTGTAATACAAGGAGATTCAGCTTGGTGTGGTGGGTTTTTTCCCAAAAGGGTTTCCCACGTAAATCTGTTGTTCAATTGTCTTTGTGTATTTGCTCTATTTCTGTAAATCTTCCATGTGTTTCTTAATTAGATTGTAATTTGAAAATTAAAAGCCCTGCATTGCATTCTTCGCTGTGGATTTGACGTTAGGAAAGTGTTTCCGCACCTTTACTTTCCTTACACTAATCACTATCCTTATTTAGTTATTTATGGGCCAATAGTGCCGTCAATAGTGCCACTACCAGCCTGGTTCCTATGTACACCTCACACGTGTCACGTGTGCACTGTGAGGTTATGTATACTGTATAATCATGATTCATAATGGCGATTTGCGCAAACCAAAAAACCAACTTAATTGATTTGTGTAACAATAACTTAAGCCTTACATGTACAATTAAAATGTTTAATTTGATTGGTGTCTAGCTGCACACAAACTATACCTCAAGCTAACAAGTGACAAGCTATCAAAATCGTCAGACTCTAGTGTCACTCGAATGATATGAATTATGAAAATTTGAAATCATTACAAATCTTGTTTCATTAAAGCCATGACTCATGAGCTGTCCAATCAATCGCTTCAGATGTTCATATGGCATTAATCACCGCGAGCAGTACGACTACCACATGTTCTTCAAAAAGGTTGAGAATTTCAATTAAATGAAATGTAATACACCGAGTCATTGAAAAGAGAGAAATGAGCCTTGATCTCGCCACGTGTCTGTATCTAACGGTTCTAGTGTTATTTCAGAGGTTTCAATTTGCAAGTCTACTACTTCAGAGATTTACTTGTGGAATGCACCTACAACCGTCCATCAAAAATTCATCGAATGGTCGTGGTTAGATTGATTTACAACATCCTTTGTGTAAAAAATTCTTAAGTTTTTAGGCATTGGTCCTACATTCATCCTAGGCGGTCCATCTTTTTAAACAAACTTAATGCATGTGCATATTTCTACCCCTTAAGTTCTTCCCACTTAAGTTCTATCGCTCATCGCCAAAATCCAACCTGTCAGATTCATTACCATGATGATGACCCTTCATCTAGCCACGTGTCCACATCTAACGGTTCTAGTGTTATTCCGGAGGTTTCCATTCACAAATTTAGTGCTTGAGAAATATACTTCCGGAATGCAACTCTAGTTGTCCATCAAAAATTTGTCGAACGGTCTTGGTCCATAATGTCGCGTGGTTGCTAAAATTTGGAACCTTAGAACCAAAGCCTAAAGTTTCAATTTTTTTGAAACTTTTGACCCACTGACTACAAAGACGACCAAGAAATACTTGCAACTAAGTTACTAAGGTAGTAAGGTTAGGAAAAGTACCAAAACCTTGAATTTGGTGAATTAAGATAGGAAAGGTGACAAGCACAATGCATTTATGGAGAAGGCTAGCGAAATGAGTTGTTATAATGACATTCACCTATCACCCTTGATGCTTCTTTGAGTTCGAGTGTAAGGATAATAGGATTGTATCCTTTCGGCAATGGCTGATAGGTTGGAAACTAGTGAAATAGAAAAACAATGGAGGCTAGTTTCACCATGACATCGCGGAGGAAGCTAGACCCCTTTGTGGGTAAAGCGTATGTGCAAAGGCTGCAAGGTTTATTTCTCTACAAGGAAGAGTAGGTGGTGCAATCAGTTCAAATAATGTTGGGGGATGGATTCGAAAAATTGACACATAGATTCAAAACGAATAAGGATATCTATTCATTGGTCATGGCTTGGGGTTTAGACTTAGGAGAACCAGTGAATGAGGTGAGGAGAGTAATGAAAACTCTGGTGCATAAATATTTTTTAGTGGACAAGGAAAGTATTCTGCAATGGGTGATACCAGGAGTAGGGTTGGTAAAAATAGAAGGAATGGATGGTGGGGGCCTGGAGCTTGCAGATTTAAATCACCTCTTTATCAGATGGCCAAGATTTTACAAATTCTCCAAGGGGGGGGGGTTTCTTAAATTTTTCCTTGACCCTCATTTTAGGGAAGAGCTTTGAAGATGGTTCCTTTAGATGGAGACTACACTTTTCTGCTATAGGTTTTGTCTAGAAACACCAAAAGCTTAGGTACTATCATACTCAAGTACAATAAAGTTTGAGGTGAATTGCACTTAGTATTTTATGCTGATATGGATATGTTCTAGCCTGTAGTTAATTGTTGTAGCATAACATATAGGATAAATAGTTGTTCATATACCATAGTTTCAAATTCTAAATTGCTATACCTTATTCTAGGAGAAAATCACAGGGGGATTCTATACATAAGACACCATTGTTTCAAATTCAAAATCGCTGGCTCTTTCATAATTGTTTGCTTCATTTATTTGATCTAAGATAGCCTACTATATAGAAGATGCTCTCAAAATCACAATAAAATCCTTTGTTTTGGGATGACTATTCAAAATCTTTCCCATCATAACAATGAACAAAAGCATCAATCATTAACCTAAACTTTGCAAGAGTTTCATCAAATTCTAGTTTTCCACTCTCTTTTCCATTCTGAATTTTATTCCCAATTTCATCCATGAAGAACTTCCTCGGCCTATAGATCCTGTTGTTATCCATAACTTTACCAAGTGTCGAGGATAGCTTCGATTTTTTACCCAAGCAACAATTGACAAAATTCGGCCTTACTAGATCAAAATATGGTAAGGCCAAATTTTTTCAGTACACTTCGTAATATTCTTATAATCTGGCTAAGAGCATGGACATGAAATAAAATCAAAATGAAAGAGAGAAAACTAGAATTTGACTCTTTGCAAAGGTAATGATTGATGCTTTGTTTCATTATGATGGGAAATATTTTGAACAGTCATCTGGAATAAAGGATTTTCTTTGATTTTGAGAGCATCTTCTATAATGTCTTAGATCAAATAAATGAAATGCAAACAAAAAAATTTAATTTGAATAATGTGTCTTATATAAATCCCCCCCCTTCTCTCCTAGTATAAGGTTTAGAACTTGAAACAATGGTATATGAACAACTATTTAGCCTATCTTTTATGCTACAACAATTAACTACAGGTTAGAACATGTCCATATCAACATAAAATAACAAGTGCAATTCACTTCAAACTCTGCTATGGTAATTTCTTTGTAAGGAAGTTTTCACTCCATGAACATTCTTTGTGCACATCAGTATGTCAATTATTATTTCGATCTCCTTTGTGATGAAAAGAATAGTGAAGTTCATTGCATAACTCATAACCATTTTGCAGTGCTATGATCCAATGCTCTTTTACTTCTTACTCATTATGTTTTGTGATCAAAATAATATTGAAGTTCATTGCATAACTCATGACCATTTTACAGTGCCATGATCCAATGCTCTTTTACTTCTTACTCACTGTGTTTTCAATCACCATTTGCAAATGACTTAGAGGACAAATCTTTGTCACCATTTGACAACAAATTTCAATATTTTTGGACTTTTTTTTATGATTCAATCACCATTAGTGTTCTTCCTTTCTTGATCCTATAGGGCATAGGAGAATTCATAGTTTGCAATTCTCTAACAATGGTAAATAGATACAGTAAAGATATTTAAAATTTTAGAAGTGGGTTTTTTTTTGAATTGCTAAACCCTATTCATTAGTTTCATAACTTAAAATTATTTAAGCTATTTGAATAGCTAAAATTCATATTATAAATCTTTAAAGTATAATAGAATCAGGTACTTAAAATGATTACAAAGAAGTTGAATGAAAATTAGTAAATTACTACTAATTTAGCTTTTCCTTTTGAGTGTTTATAGGGTTATTTCTTCCAGCATTTGTTAGGCCTATTTTGGATTCTATGGAAACAACAAGGGCAGTTCTACATCGAGGTCTAAATGAGGTGATGACCCATCCTTCTATGATGAAGTTTGCAAGATACACCCAAGAATAGATTAAAAATATCAGATTTTTAAACCTTTAGATCTTTGAGATCGTTGTAGATTTGAGTTGATTTTTGTACAACTGGACGAATCTAAAAAACTGTTGCTTGAAAATGATGTAAATTAAAATTTATTTTTTTAGAATAATCTAAGAGCAGTATTTTTCACTTGCACAATTTTTTTTGTCTACCTTAAGATAACCATTAAAATTATCATTTTTTTAATTATAATATTTCATTGTATATTTGTATTTTGTTAGATTGTATTAGATAGTTAATGGTTAAGTTTAAAAAGAAAAATAAAAAAATCAGTATAATATACTTTCCATGTACTTCTTTTCATCACTTGTAAATATAATTTTTTGTTACTTTTTGTGATCATAAAAAATAGAGATGATTTTAGTCTCTGTGAAATATTTTAATGCATGTTTGAGATCTCTACAAGGTGATGAAAATGACCCTAGGGTTTGGTAGGGTTTTGAGTATCCTTATTGTTTTGATGGTAATGTTGTCACTAATTTCTCTCCTTGCCCAAATATAGTCACCTGAGAAACTTTCATGATGCTCTTGACTGTAAATTACTTTGTTCTCCCTACCTTCTCACTACAGGTCTGATTCTTCAACTCTACCAACTTCCCTTCCATCTTAGTGTCTTTTCATGCTCTTGCATCTATTCTCGTATGAATTTATTCTTATGACTCTAAAAGTTATCACTAGGTCTATTATGACTGTTAGGTCTTTGAGGGTAATATCATTTTCTACTATGAACTCTTAGATTGTTATACTTTTGATGAAAATTCTCCAAGGATGTTTGCTTGCTGACTTAACTCTATGTATGTTCTCCATTATGCATTGAAAATTCATGGTTTCTAGCTAGCTATTTATTAGTGTAACCATTCCATGTTTCTTGGGATTGTCATCCCTATATAATAGTTTCCTTATAGATTTGAATGTAATTTAAAAGGTTCCCATAAATATTGAAAAGTTTCATAAGATTGTTGTGTCAAGGTAGTAGATGGTCATGACAAGTTTCATAAGACTGTTGTGACAAGTTTCATAATACCCCCATACCGCAAGAGCCAAGAAGACATGATGCAGTGTAGTGGTAACATTCCACATTACCGTGAAGGTCGGGCAATAAATGTGTAGTATGACAGTAACTCAAATACTTCTCCTGCATCCCCACAAGAGCCAAGAAGACATGGTGTGGTGTAGCAATAACATCCCGCATTACCGTGAAGGCAGAGCAATAATGGTGTGGTGTAGCAGTAACATCTCACATTACCGAAAAGGTCGAGGAATAACGGTGCAGTGTAGCGGTAACATCCCGCATCACCGCAAGGATCATGTCAAAATGGTGTGATATCACGGTTAAACTATAAAAATAAATATCACATTTCTTTGAGGAATTTTTTTGAAACAGTTTGCTTGCCTTGTGTATATTGCTTCCACATTTTCATGTGTGTCTAGTAGGGCACTTGTAACTACAACATATGACCAAAAAAATCCATGTTGTTATGCTTTGATGGATGTCCCTTCGTTATTACTAGATTTATGATGTAGTGCACATTATTATAGTGTAAGCCTATTTTTCAGATTATTTCATTTAGCATCACCAATATTCTCCACAAGAACATTGTCCCTGTTTAAAATTATGGAAATGGTTCACATCTCTCAGAACAATTTCTTTTGCAACAATCTTGGAGATGAATTTAGATGCAGTGTGAAAATTAGAACATACTCAAAGGTTCTTAACAACTCTAATAGTTGTACCAGAGGCCATGTTTAACAAACCAAATGCAATTGCTAACTTTTCACTATGGTGGTAGATAAATGATTCTTTTTTCTTCTATTCCAAAACATTGTGTAAAAGTATTGAATCTGGAAATACTTTGCTGCCTTCATTTGCCAAGCCAATTTCTCCAATTTTGCATAGATATCCCATGTTTGTGGATGTGATTTGTCTCCTACACAAAAAATCATGTACCATTTTATGCTCTTCAATCCAACTACATGTAGGTATCTTTATAATTCCTCTATCTTTCATCAATCTCCTTACTATTTGAACCTCACCACACCTGCCCACTTTTGCACATATGTTTTAGAGAAGAACATAAGTTGCAACATTTTTAGGATCCAACTAAAAAATCAGTGTTGTTGGAATACTTAACCTATATTCGTATATGATCCATAGGAACCAAGGGTCTAACTGGCATCTAAGTAATAATGTTTAGGGTGTCCTGAAGATAGCTAGCACGAGCACGAAGGTCAACCATGCACACCTAATGATTAACTATATATGTAATGCAATAAGGTTTATTGACGTGTGAAGTATGTGAAACCCTCATCCACTAAACCTGCATGACTACATGCATCTAGAACACAAGCAAAGCTTACAATGTCAATGTTCCAAAGTGCTTCATTAATTCAAAGGTTTTGAGAGATTCCTTGCAAAATCCATTTTGTGCACATTCTGCAATCATATCATTTCATTCCATGAGATGACATCTCTTTGAGGAATTATGTCAAACAATTCATTTTGTACTACATTTTGGTGTCAAATCTTTGGTAATTATGGTTTGTTTCATTACATTCAAATTATGAATTCTGAGAAATTATATATTGTAAATAGATTCATGGCTATTTGGATAGTGAAATTATCTCTCTTAGAAATTAATTGAAATATCTAGAAGGATTATTTTAATTAAAGAGGATTTTGTGGTTATTTTTGTAACAATGATTAACAATGATTTTACAATGTAGCTAGCTTGCTATTTTCATTCAAGATACAAGTCATCAAAGTCAAGCACATACCAAGAAGATGGTACTCTACTTCAAAACCTCAATAGTCAACCTCACTTACTTTAGTATGCTTACATGGGGATATTAAGGAAGTTGGTAAAAAAACAATATATATCATTTTTTGTTTGTGAAGGAGAATCCTGTGAGATTCAATATGGCAGTGGATCAATATTCGGTTTCTTAAGTAAATATGATGTCATAGTTGGGAAACTTGTTGTGAAACATCAAGTTAGTAATTTTTGGATGTTAAGGCTTCCTAGTTGGATATCAAAGGTCTTTTCTCATCAACTTAATTTGGAATGTATGCATAAATGTATTCTTCCATGGTGCAGGTCTTTACTAAGACAACACATGAACCAAGGTTGACATTTTTTTTGTCTAATTAACTCTAATGGCTTTCTTGGGCTTGGTTTCTAGGAAATTTCTATTGATAATGTTGTTCCAATCTGGTTAGTGTTGATAACTTCATTCTATAATTTGAGCATATCACCTTTCTTAAACTTTGAACAAGGTTATGAAATCAAGAGTTCAATATGCATATTTTAGGCCTATGTTGAACACTCTGTTTAAGGCATTTGTTGACAAGGCTATAGTTTTTTAATTGATTTATCTTTCTGTTGTGTTTAGACTTTTGTAAACTTGCAATATACAATGCACTTTTATTCTTTCTAAATTTAGACTAATAGTAATTGTGTTGGTTGTATTGAGGCACAACTTCATTCATGGCGGAAAAGGCAACACCCTTTTGCTCATATCAGATGTCACGTTGCATATAAAGGAGGAAAGATTCTAGCCAGGTTATTGTTGACTGCATTGAAGGGGAGTGCTTCATATATGGGACACGATCAACACTCTCCTTCTTGGATTCTACACTTTACAACTTGCTCCAGGAAGATTTCCCATGTTGTAGAAGTTTTAAGAGATGAAAGGGGCATGTTCTCGCATTGAAGGGCTTCAAGCATATGTTTCCATTATTGTAGAAGCTTTTTGGAGAAGTTTCTTTCTTGCAGTCATTTCTATGCAATATTGTAACTTAGATTTTTAGTCTTGTGACTGAAAATAACAATTGTAATACTCTATTTCTAAGCTATAATTAGAACACCTTTCTTTTATTAATAAAGTTCACCGATTTTGCCTCCTTAATGGTTGTCTTATTGTGTGCAATTGATAATTGATGTGTATTTTTTTTTTATGCTTAAATCCCCAAATATCAGTCAATTAAAATGACTAACTATACTACTAATTGACATCAATTAATAATTAAATTGACTAAATATACTACCAATTGATAGAAATTAGTGAACAATAAATAAAAATGATTAAATAAGTGACCAGTTAACAACAATCAATAACTAAATATATGAGTGAATAAAAAAATGACTAAATAAGTGACCAGATTACAACAATCAATGACTAAATCAACAACTAAATAATTGACTAGTTAAATATATCAGTGAATAAAAAATGATTAAATAAGTGACCAGATTACAACAATCAATGACTAAATCAACAACTAAATATATCAATGGAAAAAAGTGACTAGATCACAACAATGAATGACTAAATCAACAACTAAATATACGACCAAATTGATCAATCAAAACAACCAATAAATGACTAAAACTGGTTTAGTCATCAATCTGGCCATGTTATATATGATTCGCAATAAACTACTGGTGGTCACGTGACCAACTATAGTCATTTATAAGCAGTTTTTGTAGGTTTTTCAATAGTTTATTGTTGTTTTTGTACTAGTGTTCCATCAATGACAAAGGGGGAAATTTTTGGAGATTAGTGTTTTCATTGATGTCAATAGGGAGATTGTTGGAGATTGTTGTACTATGTTGTCTTTAGTGTTGTCATTGATGTCAACCTATGTCAACCTCTAGTGTGGTCATGTTGAGACGGTGCTTGTGGTGTTAAAATTTTTTTGCATATGGGGAGATTGTTTGAAGGTGCTTGTGGTGTTGAGTAGGTGTTGCTAATGCAGTTGGTTCACTTGGTTTCCAAGTTCTTTTGAGAAATTTTGAATAGAGAGTGTACAAGGTGACAAAGTTGTGCTATGCATTTTGCTCTGCATTTATTCATGGTTAAATATGTGCTTGTGTAGTTTGGATGAGGTGATTAGAGGTGTTCAAAGGTATTATATCCAGAGTTTCAGGTTCTAGATTGTGTGATAGTGGAAGATGTGTTTGATAGTGTGTTGCATGTGAATAAGGTTGTCTGGGAGAAATGGAATTGCTCCACATTTCTCCGCATTGAAGTTTCTTGTCTTAAAGATTTGGGGATGTGCTAATATTTTTTGTAATTACCTTTCCCTGGAGTGTTTGGTGTTCATTTGTTCTGCAAGGTTGGTTAGTGAGTTGTAGGTTTGTGGCAGTGTGGTTGGTTGCACAAGATGATAGAATTCTTAGTTTCAAGTGGTTGTGATGGTGTTGTTGAATATTTTGATGGTGTTGGAATATTTTGGGATGTTGTAGTGTTGTTGTGTGGTCCGCAAGATGTTTCCAGACCTGGTGAAGAGTGAATTGATTGTTTGTTAGCATTAATATAGGTTTGCTTGACCTGGTGTGTTAGTGTTGATTGTGAAGATGGTTTGTTGTTTGTGGAAGTGTGGTGTAGCGTGTCAATGTAGATTTGGGTCTTGGTTAACCCATGGTGTGGTTTGCCTTCACTTATTTCCATCGCAAAAGTGTTTGGTGCTGACTTATTTGTTGGTTGCACGTTTGAGGTGTATACATTTAATTGAGGCTGACCTAGACAAGGTTGATTGTTGGAGATGTAAAATGTGAAGGATGATGTGAATGTGATCAAGTGTTGTGATTTGAGTGCAAGATTAAATGCCTAAGGCTATCAAAAGTAGTGAGTAGAAGGTGTCTACATTTTTACTGCACTTGAAGTTGTTGGAGGTAGTGAGTTGAAGGTTGCAGATGGTGTAGAGTTGTTGTGGCAGATCTTCATGTCGCTTTGAGGTAGTGAACCTCCTTGTAACAGTCTTCTTCCATTCTCTTCTATATCAAAAAATGAGTCCTTTGGGTAGTGAGCCCCTGGTAGTGAGCCATTCTTTTCTTCTAGGCAGTGAGCCTTTTATATTTGGTGTTGTTATTCATATATGCGAGTTAATCCTCACCGTGGTTTTTCCCTGATTAGAGTTTTCCATGTACATATGGTGTTCTATTGTGTATGGTTACTGATGTGTTGATGTTTCACTTGTTTACATTCATGTTATTGCTTAATAAGGGTTTGAAGATTCATGAGGTTTTGAATGTTTTAATGTACAACTAATTCACCCCCCTCTCAGTTGTCATGTGTTTCTAACAACCAAGCCAGAACACATGCATTCTATATGTATTTCAACATTATGCAATCGTGTTCTCTTTAAAATAATTTATTTGACTATTTTTTATTCCCCAATTTGGTGCACTTTCCCATCTTGAAAATCTAACTACTTTATGGATATTGTAGTATAATTAGATGAGGGGCTACTTTGTGGACTTGTACTTGAAACTAAAATACTAATGGACTACTAACTAATGTACTATCATCAATAATACCACCATTACAAATAAATTTTGACTTGTCAACATGTCCTTTTTTATGACCATGCACTTCCCCTTATGAAAAATAACATCTCTTTACACAACAATGCTCCATTAATGTGAATATTAGACACTTTATAAGCCTTATTTTGATCATTGTACCCCAAAAATGTATGGTTCACTTTTTGGATCTAACTTTTGTCTCTTTTGATCTACTATATGAAAATATGTTTTTGATTAGGGGTTAAAAATGGGTTTTGATGGGGCCCAGAACCCAATACAAGATGGTTTTGTAGGGAACTGTCAACCTGCCAAAGAAAAGAAAGCTGCATAATAAGATAAAACACATACCAACAACAACCCAACAACAGCCTCTAGAAGATTAACATGACACCACATGCAACATAACGCACACAAGCATGGGCCCAAAGCCCAATTACAACCTAGTTTTATCTGGGACCAGAAATCCCTTTGACAAACTTAAACATAGCCTGAAATAGCCACGCATTAGCAAGCCAACCTCTCAGATCATTCAAATCTGAGCCCAAAAGAATAGTGAACACAATGGTATAAACCACCAATAAGATCAAACACCCCACCTCGATAGGAGCATTGTGATCCACCATTGAAAACTGTAAGAAATCAGCTTTCCTTCAGCACAAACTCACTTGGTAATAGGAAACCAACTCCAACTCCACCTTTAGAGGAGTGAGCTCCCCTCTGTTGGAGAGGATGATATAATCAACTAAACCACCACAACTAGAAATCACCAGCACCCTCAATCTCCACCTCCATAGGAGAACCATCCACCTCAATAGAAATAACAACTGAGGGAGGTCCACCTCCATAGGACTTGAAGGGAAAGCTAACACAGTAGCCAAGCAAGCAACCATAGCATCCTTCAGAAAGCCCTGCACCAAGAGCAAAACAAGCACTGCAACCAGGTAAATCATTAGTGACCACAAACCCGAATCAACCAGCTCCATCACCACCTCTAAAAAAGTGTGAGCAAAGAACCCTTCTAAAGATGGAAAGACAGAAGAAACCCTAACCAAAGACAACAACTGGGGCATCGAAATAAGAGTGACATTCATCCTAGGCAAAAGCATGCCACCAAAAATAGGGGAAAAAGATAAAACCATCAGCCCAACAAAGGACCCAGAAACCAACCAAAAAGGAAGCCCCCAAATTGGTAGAAGAAACAAACAGGCTTGAGCAGCACTAGGAACAACCATCTCACACAAGAAGCCAAAGATCCTCAACACATCTCTCGCTTCTTCCTCAACTCCAAAACCATTGGAAAGAAGGGATTCAAGGAAATACAAAAAACCTACAAAAAGGCCTTCACCACGAGCATTCAACTTTAATTGAGCAAGCCCCTCATTCACAACACAAACCAAAAGACCACTCCAAACAGCAAGAGCAACAGTCACATAAACCAAAAATGCCCAACACTTATGGGCCACAAACCAAAAACAATGACTCCACCCAAAACACAGGCCCCCTCAACATGAAAACAGAGCAAAGCCACTTGCCAAGCAAAGGAAGACCCGCACAACGTCACACCAAAGATGTGAGGGGCCAAATAAAAGCAAGCTGCTTCAATAGCAACAACAAAAGCAACTTCCCCAAAAGCTGCAAGTCCATCATATTTCAGACCCACTCCACAGCTCACACTCCCACACAGCTACAACAAAACTACCAACGACCCCAGGGAGGACCCAACAGTAAAGAAGACCTCCCACTTTCCCTTAGCATCATCTGTGTCCTCATCATCATCAGTTTCAGAAGCTCCATCTAAAACATTCGCCCCAGGATTCAAACCTCTCCTCCCGCCCAATCGCCCACTCCTCTCACTCGTCATCATCAGTTTATGATGGAACTGATGTACTTAGTTGTTAATTGTGAATGTTTGTACAACCAATAACTTTGAAATGATTAAGTATAGTACTTTTTTAAAACCATTCTTCATAATGAGTCATCTTATCAAGTGTACTTTTAGAGCTCCACTTCAAAATATACATTGTTGTAGCAACTACATCAACCCAAAAAAGAGTTACTTAATCCATTGAGTAGCAACATACAACATTTTAACCACCATGTGGTTCTTCCTTTCAACTATATCATTTTGTTGAGGTGTGTAAGTAGTTGCCAGTTATTCTTGATGTCATTTATATCACAACAATTCATAAAAACTGTTGAACAAAATTCTCCTCCATAATTCGTCCTTCAACACTTTATTTCACAACCACTTTCATTCTTCAAAAGGGACTTAAACCTCTTGAATGAGTCAAATGCTTCATCTTTGTTCTTCAAAAAATAAACTCAACTCTTTTTGTGTGTAATCACTAATAAAAATAATGAAATATGATAATTTACCCAAATATTTTATTTGTATAGGACTATAAATATTCAAAAATGGAATAGTCGAAGCAAATAACAAGCTCTCCATACATTGTATTTTGGAGTTTTTTCTCTTGCATATTTTCCTTTGGCACATCCTTCACAAGCATCCACGTGTTCTTCAACCTTAAACAAACCATAAACAAATTTTTCTAATGTTAGTAGCTTTAAACTATAAAAATTCTATCATCCATATTTGAGATGCTACAACCAACTTTTATCTTCATATGCCATATTGAGAAGGTCAAGTGTCCAAACTACAACAAGAACATCCTATTTTTTAACATAAGCACATCTGTAACAACTATATTTTCTTCACTTTTCATAGATTTTACATTGCTTATTATCAAAAACTATTGTGCAATTTTTTCACACAATTTTTCAACACTCAAATTATGTTTCAATTTTGGAGTGGAATAAATATTAACACACAGTATACCTTCTATCATTAACACACTATATACCTTGTTTATAATTTATCTCTATAGCTCCTTTTTCCACAACCTCCAAGGATTTGTCATCATCAAGCTTGACCTTGGTCTTGAATATTTCATTTAGTGAAAAAATATAGTTCATTAACTTTTGACATGTGATTAGAATAATCCAAATCTAAATACCAAACCCCTTTAGGACTATTTTTAGTTTTGTCATATGATTAGAATAAATTACTTGGAGAAGCCTCCTCATCCTCGTGAGAATAATTAACACTTCTTTCATTACAAGTTTAACCCCCATTCCCTTTCAAAATGACCATATCTATTGCAATAATAACATTGAATATTTCTCTTATCAAATCCGCTTCTACCTCTTCCTTTATTATCTCTTGAATAATTTTGATTCATGTCTCTTCTCCTTGATTTTTGACACCTTGATTCTTTATGATATACAATTATGAAGAAAACACTTTCTCATCACTTTTTCCAAATGTATTTGTTAGTATTTTTTCATGAGACATAAGGGATCCAACCAAGTGATCAAACTCAAGAGATGTCAAACCTTTACTTTCCTCAATAATTATCACAACATGATTCTACCTTTTTCAAACATTTGTTTGGAGAAGAAAGGAACAAGAAATATCATTTTGTTTGGAGGAGAAGGAACAAATGCCCGTTGCTATTGAGGAGTGCATTACCATCGATGATCCACAAAAGAAAGAAAGTAGGGTGAAAGCCCCTATTGAGTACAAGGTGATGGATACCCAATTCAAAGATTTGGGGTTGAAAGATATATTTGCTTTGTGGACTTATGAATCCTCCTCGTGCCAACAAAAGAAGTTTAGGGCTGAAAGACTATTGAACTATGAAGCAAAAACCATTGGACCAATTTGGTTTCAAACCACCTTGACTTTGGGTCAATAGTTTGTAAGGTTTTGTAGTATCCTTTTCTTTGTTGTGCTTCATTGATTCTCTTGGTTGTCTTTTCTTGTTCTATTATGCTTAATGCTTAATATTTCTTTTTATACAACGGTTTGGGCCCTTTCAAAATTCTTACTTACCTCAATCAAAATCATGATTCTACCTTGATGTTAGAGACCATATCACATTTTTTGCCATCACATCTTTTTTCACAATTTCTCTAAGAGTAGCCATTTTATTGACTACACCCTTTCACTCTTATGTAATAATCACTCACACTCTAAGCTTCTTGCATATTCCAATTTTCAAAATTCTCTTCAAAGTTTTCAACTTGACAATTTGGACTTGATCATTGTCTTGGCAAGCTTGTAAAGCCTTTCAAGCATCCATGGCTGTCTTTGCACCAGCAATTCTTAGAAATACGATCTTTTTTAGAGCTGGTTGAACATGGAATCAAGCTTGGGAGTTCTTTTCATAACTTCCTTTTTAGTTATCATGTCATTGGTTGCAAGAGTGGTCCAATTGTATAGTTCTTGTTTACTTATTTCTACAATTTTTAATAACCCCTTTTCCTATCAAAAGAATCATCATCTTGATCTTCTATGACCATAATCATTTCAATTAAAATTTTAGAATGATAAAAAAATAACGGTCACATGATCAATTGTTAGACAGACCCCAATGACAAAATCTATAACCCACAAAAACAAAACAACTGCTTGGTCTAAATACCAAATGAAGATTTGAAACTGGTCTCACTATAAAATTTAATCTTCAGCGTATAACCAATAAACAAAACTAATAATTACCAAACAGCACTCATGAAGTTGGGCGCTTAACAGAAAATAGAAGCTCACTGTTTATGCAATCTGAAATTACTGTCTGCTGTTATCTCAGATCAGCAAAGAGGTAATTGTTTATGAAGAGTTATCACTTAAAAATACCGATAAAGAAAACTATAAATAAATCCTAAACAAAGACTTTATAGCTGTGCTTAAAAATCTCACTAAAAACTATATAGAAACTGATTTTAAAATCAGCCCCTGATTCCATCAAAAACCAGGAAAAATGTAGCTCTAGAATAGTATTTGAAGCTGTTTTGAAAGAAAGTTCCTCAGCAGCATTTATCCAACTGTTTCTATATGTCATAGATTATCACTGTTCTATGCTTGTACAGACTCCGTGGATATTGGTATAATCCCATCAACCACATCCTTGCTGGAGCCATTGCATACAGGTTTACTTATACCATCAGATTGGTCAGATGAAGTTTGCAATATGTGTCCATTCTCTGGATTTCCTTCGGCTTCCTTCAGCACCAAGCTTTCAATGAATTTACTCACCTGCTTGACTGCTTCGGTATCTGTGTCACATTTCCATGAACTTCTTTCTATCATCCAAAATCAATAAAAGCAAGTACAAACAATGGGAGAAAAGAAATTTAACTTGAATGATTGAATTTACATCACTAAGTTGAATTAAAGAATATACCTAATCTTGGAACCGTGTGGCCCTGTGGGTGTCTGATAACCAAGGGATCCTTGAAGGCCTGTTGAAATTCTTCGCCGGGCTCCTTCAACCAATCCTTCGCACCTATCATATGAACAGATGGGCATTGTATGGTTGGAGCATATAAAATTTCACACATCTCTGGCTTTCTGAACTTGGTTCCAGAAACAGATATGATGAACTTTATAGGGGGGTGGTTTTTTAGCAGCA
This sequence comes from Sequoia sempervirens, assembly GCA_007258455.2. Lineage (NCBI taxonomy): Eukaryota > Viridiplantae > Streptophyta > Pinopsida > Cupressales > Cupressaceae > Sequoia > Sequoia sempervirens. Next base: position 83,311 of record VDFB02132308.1, read on the forward strand.
CTCCCTGCAAGATATATCACATAACAAAGTTTAGGTTTGAGACAAAGCCAGTTATTTCCTCTCATTCAATGTTGTTTCTGAATTAAATTGCGTGTAAATTATTTGAATCAATGTTTTGGATCACATTCTGTAATCATCATCTTTTTGACTCTTTTAGTTCTTTATTCTACCGATAATAGATCACCAAATGTAATCCAAAACATTGATTCAAAAAACTTACAATTTAATCCAGAACCACAGTATGGACTGCTAAAATCTTATATCATTTAATTCCTCTCATAATCCAATTTTTGTTCAAAGATCGGCAATGGGTTCCAAATAAAAACAATGATATAAGATTCTTTTTACCTTCCTTTGATATCCGACAAGAGCACCAGAGAGAGTGGCCCCCTGCAAGACATAGGCAAGTTGAAAAATGAATTGTAAAGGTCTAATCCTCAGCAACAAAACAATCTAATTATCCCAGCAATCAACTTGTAAGGTAAAATTCTCAAGGCTGGTGTTACACACCTGGGAAAATCCAAGCAACCCATCAAAGGGGCCATTCTTCTCCATATAATCAGCAATGAAGGCAAATCCTTTGTCCAGGTTAACATATTCAGTAAAATCCTGTATGGAGCGCTTATAAATTAGCTCATTATCAGTACTAACAATGACAACTACAGGAAACCCAAATATCTAGTTCAAACAAACCTCGTTATATTGGAACCATTCATAATAGGGAGGAGGAAAAATTCCCTCAATTTCAGACTTTCCTCCAGCAGGAAACAGTCCATCCAAGAAACTCTGCACCCAAATTAGTAATTATGTCAGTTATTATTTAACAATTAAAAGTCTCAAAGAATGGAGGAAATACAAAACTGGTAAGGAGCAAACTATTCACATTGATAATCAATTGCTTCAATTGTGTTCATGATCTGTATTGGCAATCAAAAGAAGAAATACCAACCATGTCAAGCTTGTCTAAGATGGAAGAGTCCCATTTACTGACTTGCTTTTGTAGAAAGCTTCCACTTGTCCTGAATCCATGTAGACAGAGCACTCTAAGCTTTCTTGTATTGCTCACTTGTGGCCCCTGCTCCTCCTTCATCTCACTCATTCTAACGATTGTCTTCTTTCTGTCAGGAAGAAATTTATGTGCAGAGAGGCTACTCTATCTACTTAAGAAGAGAAGTGGAATGAAGAGCACATTCCTGTTTGTTTTGACTCTCTGTTGGCATGCCTTTACATGGCATGGTAGGTGGAATGAGTTAGATGACCACCTGCTCCACAGAATCTGTCATAAATGTTTAGTGACATTTACTGTAGGTGTAGGTAGCGGTCAAAATCACACTATTCTGACCTGCTGTTTCCCCCACTTATGCCTTCCAATCAAAAAAGTGTTGATAGGTATGAATTTTTTATGCCTAGTTTTAAAATAAATATTCATTTTTTACTATATTATATACACTATCTTCTCTCTCTGTATAAAACATTGTACTCGAATTAAACAAAATGACATTCATTTATTATTATTATAATATTATGCCTTGGCAAGGATATTAATTGATTGGTTGTTATTTATTGTATGACCAAATGTTCATTTGTATTTTTCTTGGTTAATGGTATGGTAACTATTTGTCTTTAAGAGTTTGATGAAAGACTAATTATGGAATGGTGGGTGGGTTCAAATATTTATGTTGATGAAATGGAAAATAACATATTACAAAAACAATCTAACTTTAAGTTTAAAATAAGTATTCAATTGTTTACTATATTATATACATTTTATTTTATTTCTCTATGTATTATTGTTTTGAAATTATCAAAATGAAAATTATTTATTATAGAAGTATATTGTAATGAGGGTATTAGTTGAGTAGTTGTTATTTATTCTACCATCAAATGTTATAGATATTTTTTCTCATTAATGATAAGAAAATATTCCAACCTTTTAACAAAAAAATAAAAATAAAAATAACAATACTTTAGATGAAAATAAACAATTGTTGAGATTGTAGATTTATATATTTTTGAATAATAGGCTCACATTTCCTATTCATTGAGTGTGACTATTTAATAATTTGGTTTATGTTGTTCAATTGCAACAACTACTTGTTTTTGGTGTTGACTACCCAATGGTTTTGATGGCTTGTTTATGCTATTTGTTAAAAAAATGGTATCGTACACCTTGTACAAGAAAATAATTATTTTTATTACGTAAAATAAATATTTTTTGTGATGTATATGTGGTGATGTGTTTAGCCACATTACATATTTATGTGGGTCCACTTGTAAAGTTGTATATAACATTGGTTAGATATTTTATGTGTGGGTTGCACATTGAAAAAATATTTAATATTAGGAGAACTTAGTAAGAAAAAGTAAATGATTCTATATAAACAAGCACATATTTAGTGGTTGGAGTTGATTATGATAATATTTTAGGTTGATTATTTGTATTGATTTATTTTGTATAGTGCATATATGAAGCATGGTTACTAATTATGTTTAGACACATGGAGGATGCATTAGAGGGGCTTGATATTTCAAAAGTATTCATATTTTGTAAGTGTATCATAATATTTTATTACTAAATAATACATTAGGTGTGGATGATTTTTGAGGTTGAGTTTTTATCTTTCAAAGATTTTCCCAAGATATATCTTTTATAATATTGTGATATGTCTTTGATCTTTGCAATATGGTCATTATGCATGTTTTCTCTCATAAGATTATGTAGAAAATAGTTTGATCAAACAACTAATTTCTTAACAAGAAGTATCAAGACTATGGTTATGGTTGAGGGAGGTGAGAGATCCCTATTTTTATTTAACCCTTATTTGAGAAGATTTGATGTAAATTTAAAGCTATGGTAATGCTGAAAAGATTTTAGACATTTCAAGGTTGAGATGCGTTGTGCTAGTTGTGAGAGTTGTAGATTTGGGGTTTGTAGTTTGTAGATTTGTGGTTATTTTTGTAGATACGAGGTTTGAAACATACTTAGTAAAAAAGGTTTTTTGTGAGTGTTCACCAAGATATTTTTTTGGAGGAGTTCTAAAAAATGGCCCCATAGAACAAAATAAACCGCAACACTAGATCTAGTCAGCTCAGGAGATGAAGATAGATATAATATTTGACATAATTTAACTGCAAGGGCCTGAAGGAGAAAAAATACCATTGGTTCAATCATATGACCATATAGTCAATATGTATCTTTGAATAAATAAATAAATAATCATTTCAAAGGTTTCCTATACAATGTTTTTTATTAAAAATAAATAAATCGGGAGGTGGAGGGACCCTTGTATCGCCCTGGTACTCATAAGTACTTGGCATAAAAATAACCATGGTACTAATAGGGCTAGTACATAGGTGTCAATTCCTAATGCTACCTAGTTGGCCCCTAGCTAGTGGGATCAACTCCCAATCAAGTAGCATTGGAGCATAGCCTCTAGAGCTCATTTAAACATTTGAAAATTTAAGAATTAAAATAATTTTTAAAACCTTTGAAATATGCCACCCTATCTTAACCCACATGTTTCCTAGAGCATCATCACCACTCTTGCACTACCCAAGCACTATTGTCTGCATCACCACTAATATCAACAATATTTTAACCATACATGTATTGTAGTGTGGAAAAATGTACACCTTTACATTTTTACACTATGTTTGCATCCCCTTAATTAATTGGACTTAATTAAGCTTTAATTGGCCCAATTATGCATTCACAAGCCTAATTAATTTTGTTTTCCGAAATGGAAACCTACATTTAATTAATGCCTACAATTAATTACACATCTTGGAAAATGTGTGTCCTAGGTTCAGGGCCAGGACCCTTTCGCTAAAGGGCCAATGGGTCCTCCTTAGGTCTTGGATCCCTTTTTTTACTATGTTTGTGGTGGAATTTTATTGATCTAAATTCAAATTGCAAAGGTCAGCTTGTGAAGTTTAATTGTCAAGTAATTAAGGAAACACCTATAAATACAAGGTCTTTTTATCAATTCAAATCTAACACACTTTATGCAAGAATTACAAGACCAAATATTATTCTCAAGAGAATTGGAGAGCAAATTTATTAGTCATTTATTACAACATTCAAGATCCTATCATGATGTCAATATTTATGTGTGTTCATGCATGTTTTTGAGCTAACATTTTGATGTAGGTTTCAAGCATTCAAGCATCAAATCAAGTGTTAAATTGATGCATCCACAATCAGAGGGTCCTCAAAGAGAACAATCCAGACCATGCAACAAGAGTCACACAATGGAAGCAACACAAAAAATGGAGTCAAATGCAAATTTAAACATTCTTATTATCAAAAAAATTGATTACAATTGGCCGACAACATCCGGGTTTACAGATTCGGCTCGCAAGCCTAATTACAACATGCTCAAAATACCATCTTCCTGCATGCTTCTCAATGCGAGCAAAACTCCTACAGAGCGAATCTTATCTTTCTCTCATCTATAACTCTACTTCCCTCTAATGATCAATTACAATGATTTATATACATTCGCAAATCCCTAAACATCTATGTCAGCCCAAAGATTATTACAATCTCTGAGTAAAGAAAATGTAATGTGTGCATGCATATGTCGGCCTCAAATTTGAATTACTCCTTGATGAATGCATATGATGAAGTGTGGACCTAAATTAAGGTCGGGGACACTCCATAGAACAATTCAAATCACACCAACAAGATCCACAAGATACATAAATGATCCACAAGTGATTGAACTAGTCGTCAGATTAGAAAAATTATTTTGGTGCCAATTCAAGAAACTGCCACATAATCTGGAAGCGATAACTTGCTAGAAAATGAACCAATCACGCTCAAATCTTGGAATAAGGTAAATGAACATGTCCACAATGTAAACATAGATCTTCAAGGTTTGGAGAGCAAGCATGAAGAATTACCGAATCTTCCAACTTGAACTAAATAGAAATTGAACAAAGACAAACTGGAATGATAATATTTTTGGGTGATGCAAGATTGCCACGACCCAAGGATGCTCCTACATCACAAATCAAGCATCCAATCAAGCCATTTCATGCAAGATCCAATCCTTGGAGAGATGTGTTAGACTTCAATCCTCTAAGGGTAGCCATTAAAGGGTTTGGTGAGGTGCAACAAGCTTTGTTCATTCACTAATTCCTTCATTTTATCATTATTTGATTATTAAGGTTTAATTACCAAACTAGGGTTTGACCAAGGAAAACCCTTATCCACCAAAAAAAAACATTTTTTCTCTCCTTTGATTGTGTGCACATATTTGCAAGTGAAGAAGGATTGAAATTGGATCAAAAGTACAATTTTACAAAGTTGTCAAAGTTGTCATTAAAGTTATCAAGACATGGAAACTCACCTATAGGTTTTATTTTCTACTTTTCGATAGTCAAACCCAATGGAATTAGAAGATCATATTTGGGATCTGAGGACTGCAAAAAGAATTTTCAAATCCCTGTACAAGACCCATTAACTGTTAGGCGAATATGTCCTTCAATAAAGCCTGAAACCTAATTTTGGAGCTAGGTAAACACCATCATAACCTTCTCAAATCTATTGGTTAATGCTTGTTTCTGTTAGTGTTATCATAATAATTTTTGTTTCAAGTGTTGGATCTCATAGGTTTGATTGTTAATGCACTTTCATTCTTCTCCCAAAACTATTGTTCAATCATTTCTCTCATAAGGAAGTTAAGGCAACATTGTGTCCAAACCTAGGGTTGATTCACCTTAAAGGTTAAAAGTCAATTCTAATCATTCGTGGCACTATCTCTCTTCCTAATGAACATGGGAAAGGTGGATTTATGATTAGGTGGACACCCCCTTTTGCTTTTGTCATATGTCCCTCATTTCACATTCTAGTTTTAGGTCTCCTATCCATCTCCCCCCTTTTCATATCTTTCATTTTAGTGAACCTGATCTTGTACATCTTAAATTTTGATTTGGAGAAATTCACAACCCTAGATCTAGGTTTGTATTAGTGTGCTTTTCATTGCATTTAAGGTTTACTTTTGCATGTTTGCATCACTTAAACTCATAAAAAAATCAAAAAAATTGCATTAATCTTGCATTAATCTTGCATTGTAGTTGCATCAAGAGCATCTTTTAGTCATTTAGATTCAAATTTTAGTTAAAAATTTCCAAAATTTATCACTTTGTTCACTATTTGTCACTAGTTGCATTTGCATTAAGACACCTAAAACTGGAATTTTTTTCACAGAATTTACAATCTACAACCTAAAATAGAGAACTCAAACATCAAACCAGAAACACAAACTTTAAATTTTCCAACCCCTGTACAAAGACCTATTCGCCCTTGCACGAGCCTGCCCTTGTACAGGTGCTTTTTCAAATTTGTGGGCATCATTTTGTCTTTGTTTGCTTCATTTCATTTTATTGTTATATCTATGTATCAGTTTCAGAAAACAAAAAAATTATATACTTTATGGCATTAAGTTCAATTGGTCAAATTAATTGCATTGTTTGAAATCAAAATTGACATAAAAAAGATATCATTTTTAGGTCTTTTCATAATGTAATCAGTAAATTATCATGTTTCAAATCTAAAAATTGCAAAATATTTTTATACATTTGGATCGTGATTCCTACTTTTGGGTGTTCATTACATTTGCATATTACCTTTTCTCCATTTTGGGTGCACTTTGGTTTGGTGAAACTTGTATGAGCTTCACAACTTTATGTCCTATTGCCAATACTTTAGTGAGACATAGTTCAAGACTCATGCCATCCCATGCATGTACATCCACTCTGGATCTTGAGTTTTCTAGCTCTTTCACTCATAGTGTTGACACTAGTCAACCCATTATGGATCATAGCTTTGATACCACATTTCCCATGACTACTCTACCAACAACCAATGTAACTAATTTTGACACAATGGTTGCTAATGTCCCTCAAGAAAAGATAAAAAAAAGGATGAAGCCTTAGAAAAATTGAAAAAATTTGTAAGTGATAAATACATTGCTAGTACTATGGTTCCTATCATAGATAACATGAGGAAAATTATCAATAATGAACAAGGAATAGAGATTGCATGTTACCTAGCCTATATAATTGTTAACCATGTTCCTACAATGGCTAGTTGTTCTCAAACTTTGGAGTACAATCAAATTCAAGGTGGAAATCAAATTCCTCCTTCTACAACTGTGGCCTCTATTCCTACATACACTCATCCAACTGTTACTACAACAAGGCAACCAACTAGAAATTCCAATACAACCTTAGGTATTTCCTCTGGGAATCACTTTAGCTTTGTGAATTCCAATCTCATATCTCCTAATTCATCACCTCTCACAAACTTGTAATTCACTTGTCCTCCATATATATATACACCCCCACCTGATTCACCTCCATCTCAAAACACAAGTTATTCCTTCCTTAACCAACTTTTGCAAAATATTTTATCCCTCCAACAACAAATTTCCACATTGAACCAAAATCAAAAAGGCCAACCTTCACAATATGTCAAAAGAAACCCATTATCCTTGGAGATATTGAGAGCACAAATGCCACAAGGTATAGAGAATCCTAGATTTGAGAAATATGGTGGTAAAGGAGATCCTAGTGACCATGTCTCGGCATATATAGCCTTATGTAGTGACTTCATCTTTGAAGATAAGCTCTTGGCTAAACTTTTCCCTAGGTATTTGAAAGATACAACCTTGGAATGATTTTTCTCTTTATCGAATAATTCAATTAGTTCATTCAATGAGATTGTTGATGCCTTCCTCAACCATTTCCAAGTGCACATTGGTCCCAAGAAGACCTTAGCTGATTTAATAAAGTGTAAATAAAAGGATGATGAAAAGATCACTAATTTTATAGCACAATACCAATTGCTTTACTCACAAATCAATATTAAGATTCCCAATGCCAATCATCAAGGATTTTTCATTGACAAATTTATAAAACAAAATCCAAGACAAGCTTAGGATGATGAAATTTCCCTCCTTTACACATTTGTGTATGACCCTTCGTGACTATCAAAATTCGATTAGTCATCGTGAAACAAAAACTCCCTCTAACTACCCTAAGAAATCCGACTCCATGTCCTGTAAAAATTTCCAACCATTCAAGAAACAAAATAAGATATTTTTACAAATAAACCCACCTAAAACAAGTCGACATGTTGAGTCTCAAGTGGCTTCCATAAAAAGAACAAATCCATATCAATTTAGAGAATGCAATATAACTTAATTTTGGTTAAATCCATATCATGTAGCAAATTTTGGTTAAGAACTTAATTACCTTACCTCCCATTAGAATCATTGATCTTACAAATCCCTTGCCTCTGAACTATAATGCTAATGCCTTTTGCCATTATCACCAACACAATGGACATGTTACATAACATTGTAAGCATTTTAAACATATTGTGCAAGACCTCATTGATTCTAATCAAATCCATATTGGTGGTGATAATGATAAAAGGAAATAAACTTCTATGGCCCCAACCAACCAAAATTTGTAAATTTTTACTAATCCCATGCCAAATCATAACATCTCATTTGTGAAAGCTAGTGATACCAAGAATGATGTATTGAATGTTGACATGACTAATGATAACATGAGTGATAATGAGGATGATTCCATAGATACTATGGTTAATCTCATTAACGTTCAACCTTGTAAGGGCTAAACGAGCTTGTCTCTGAAAATTGCTTTCTCACAAAATGACATAATCAAACTTACACCTGATGGTCCTCTTTACATCACTAGAAGAATCAATGAAAAGCCTACTATGGGATAAAATTGATTCTGTGTGTGTAGAGAATGTGATCATCGAGGAATTCTTATTTGTACATGAAATTTATTAAGATTCTTATGAAAAACTGAAATCATCGATCAAAACACATAATGGCTTTGCTTGCCTTATGATAGATTCGATCACTCTTCCTTTAAAATTTGGATTGAAACAATTGAATGTCTCATTCTCCATCATCCTGTCATCAGACCAATTCCATGTGAAGCTTGGTTATCCATGGCTAGATGCTCCATGGATGTCGTCTCATTAGTTGTACATAAATGTTGGAAAATGTGCCTCAATCTTACTGGCATGTAAACTCTTGAAAGAGAAAAGTCGGTGAGACCCTCTCGATGTCTTATCGACTAGCAGCTGTGTTCTACACATTTGAAGTGCTCGGGTCGCCGAGACTTTGTTTCTGTCTTTCCGACGGGAGTCATCGGCAAGACATGTCGATCGCTGTGAAAGTTCTAACTCTTTCCGCCTGGGGAGATCTCTTGCAGACAGGTTGGTTTCTAATGGTTATCGGGGGGACTCGTGGCGACAAAAGTCTTTGGGGAGAGGCATGAACACTCATAATGACTCATTCCAACAAGATATGTCTCGCTGACGGTTATACACTCGAAGTCATCGGGGTGACATGAAGGCTCGATAAGAGTCTAAACGATGGTTGTGGTCTCACCGAAAGGTTTGCACTCAGTATGATCTCCTATTGATGGTGTTTCTCTCGCTGGCAGGCTGGTGCATTTGATATGACCTCTTGGTGATAGAGTTTCTCTCACCAAATTTCCTGTGATCGGTGTGAACTCCTGCCAATGGTTATCGTCTTGTTGATGGGTATGAACATCAGTATAACATAAGGTTCTATAAGACTCTTGGCGATAGCGGAACTCTTGCAGATAGATCTACACAAGATGGATTTGTGTTCGGTATGACCTCTCGCCTATAGCGATGGTCTGGCTGATGGTTCTGTAGTGATTATCGATATGATGTCTTAGCGATAGATTGAGTTTGGGCGATAGGTTTGAACTCGATATGACTCTTGTCGATGGTGGTGACTCTGGGAGATAACAACAGTCAGGCGTTGTGGTATCAGGGAGACACGGCCTAGTGTCTCACCAACATGCGACATTGTTTGAACACCTTGACTGAATGTATATTCTACGTGGTCTATTTTGAGCCAATCAGAGAAGCAGAATGTGAACCGCTAGTAGTTGGACTGTTGCGACCGTTCTTGTGAGGAAGATCAGCAGACCATGAACGACATGGATATACTCTGTAATTGAAGATGATGATTGGTTTAGTGAATATTTGGGTGTGTGATTAGTGTGTATGAATTCAATTCTGAGAGCATTGTATCTGGGATGTTCTGTACAAGGTTGATCAAGGAAATTATACTGTTGTAAATTGACATCAAAAAGTGAAGTTTGTACTCTATATGTAATTTTGTTTACTGTAATACAAAGAGGCTTTTCTTGGTGTGGTGGGTTTTTCTCGCGTAAGGGTTTTCCCACGTAAATCTGGTGTCCAAATTGTGAATGTACATTTCTCTATTTCTATTGTTTCTTTCATGAGTATCTTAATTGAACTGTAATTGAAAATTTTAAAGTCACCTTTGCATTCTTCCCTGAGTTTTTGACGTTAGGAGAGTTTGTTCCGCACCTAAGCTTTCCCTACAAGTGGTATCAGATCCTGGCCAGTTGTGTTATCCTTGTGGGTACGTTGGGTTTTTTGTGTCAATTCTGTTCAGTGGGAGTCTTGTAGAAGTTTGGTAATTCAAATTACAGATTAAGATGGCAAGCACATCAGGGAAGATTGAAATTGAGAAATTCAATGGCAATAATTTTGAGTTGTGGAAACTCAAAATGGAAGATCTATTGGTTGATCGTGATCTTTGGCTTGCTGTGTCTGGAACGAAGCCTACAGGCATGAAGCTAGAGGATTGGGACCTTACAAATTGAAAATCAAAGGGGATGATAAGGCTCTATTTAGCAGACTCTGTTCTTCTAAATGTTCATGAAGAAAATACTGCATCTTCTTTGTGGAAAAGACTGGGAGCTATTTATCAGGGCAAGTCCTTGGTGAATAAGTTGTTCTTGAGGAAGAAGTTGTACTCTTTGAAAATGCAGGAAGGAGCGTCTGTTGCTGATCACTTGAATGCTTTCAACATGTTGATTTCTTAGTTAGCATATGTGGGTGTAAAGATTGATGAAGAATATCATTGTATGTTGTTGTTATGTTCTTTGCCAGATTCTTGGGATCACTTGGTGATGGCTATAGGGAGTATGGCATCCACTTTTAAGATGGAAGATGTTGTTGCTTCTTTGTTATCAGAAGAGATGAGAAGAAAATCTTCTGAGATGGCAAAGGAGGCTCTTGTTGTTAGAGGAAGATTGAAAGAAAAAGGAAAGAAGAAGGACAAGAAGTCCAAATCAAAATCAGAAGGGAGATCAAAGTCTCCTAGCAAGAAGTCCAAGGTGAAGTGCTGGAATTATGGGCAACCTGGTCATGTCGAAAGGATTGTAAAGAGGAGAAAAAGAAGAAGAAGTATTCTTCCGACAATGATTCTTCTTAGAGTGATGCAGATGCTTTCATTGCGGCCTTGGCTACACATGCATCAGATGATGTTTGGTTGATTGATTCGGAGCATCTTTCCACATGACATCTCATAGAGACTGTTTCACTAAGTATGAAAAATACGATGGTGGAAGGGTGTATTTTGCAAGCGATTCATCTTTGGAAATAGTTGGTTGTGGAAGAGTTAGAATTCAATTCCCTGATGGAAGAGTAAAGGGAATCAATGATGTAATGCATATACCAGGTCTGGCTCAAAATTTACTTTCTATTAGTAAGCTGAATGATATTGGAGTGCAAGTCACGTTCTCTGGAAATGGTTGCAAGATGACTAGAGGCTCAATGGTGCTAGCTAGGGGTGTTCATATTGGTACCTTGTATAAGCTGGATGCACATGTTGTGCAATGCAATAGTGTCTCTAAAAGTCACAGAAAGCTACTCATGGAGAAAAAGAGGAAAAAGTTCCTGATAGTGCAAACTCTATGGAAGTTAAACTTCCAACAGAAAAGACTATGCTCTAGCATCATAGGCTAGGCCACATTGGTGAAAAAGGTTTAAAACCTTGAAGAATAAAACCTTGAAGAATAAAAACCTGGTTGAAGGGCTTGATGATTGTAACCTTGAATTCAAATTTTGTGAACATTGTATATATGGTAAACAACACCATGTTTCATTTTACTCCAGTCCTCACAAATCTTCTAATTTACTTGATTACATACATTCTGATGTTTTTGGTCCAGTAAATGTTCCTTCTTAGTCTAAATCAAGATTTTATGTATCGTTCATTGATGATTATTCAAGAAGGGCATTTGTTTATTTCTTAAAAAGTAAATCAAAAGTGTTCAGTCATTTTAAGGAATTTAAAAACCTTATGGAAAATCAGACTGGAAGAAAAATAAAATGTTTAAGGACTGATAATGGCGGTGAGTTTTGTTCTGATGAGTTCAAGAGGTATTGTAAAGATCATGGGATTAAAAGACATAAAACTACACCTTACACTCCGCAACAAAATGGAGTTGCAGAAAGGTTCAACAGGACAATGATGGAAAGAGCACGAAGTATGCTGAGCAATGCTGGCTTGGAGGAGAAGTTCTGGGCTGAGGCAGTTGCAACAACATGTTACCTAATAAACCATTCTTCGAATTCTGCTCTTGTTGAGAAATCACCTTTGGAAGCATGGTCTGGAAAGAAGCCCTCTCTGAGACACATTTGTGTCTTTGGCTGTGAGGCATATGCATATGTGCCGAATGAAAAAAGATCTAAATTGGAAAACAAGGCTGTTAAATGTATTTTTATTGGTTACAGTGTTGGCATAAAAGGATACAAGCTTTGGAATTCTGATACCGAGAAGGTTCTATACAACAGAAGTGTTATTTTTTGTGAGCTGAAGCCTTCTACTTTGGATCTGCAGTCGGAGACAAAATTAGAAGATAAAAAGGATGTAGTTGAAATTCCTCTGACACCAGATAAAGAGGAATTAAAATTCAAAATGTACCTAAAACTGAGGAGAGCTCAAGTAGTTCTAAGAGTTCTGAAGAAGAAGATCAACCTCAGCCTCAACCTATGAGGAGGTCAACGCATGAAAGAAAGCAACTTGATAGGTATGGGTTTTCTTTGTTAGATTCTACATGTTCCTATGCTTTAATTTCTAGCACTAATGAGCCTAGGACTGTGAAAGAGGCATTTAGAATGTCTGATTCAGACTCTTGGTTGGAAGCCACGAATGAAGAAATGGCATCATTAGAAAATAATGATACTTGGAGTTTGGTGCCCTTGCCTGAAGGCATAAAAATTGTTGGCTGCAAATGGGTATTTAAAAAGAAAATAGGTCTAGATGGTAGTGTGGAAAAGTATAAGGCAAGGTTGGTTGCGAAGGGTATTCCCAGGTAGAGGAATTGATTATGGAGAATTTTTTCTCATGTAGCTAAGCTGACGTATTAGATTTCTTTTGTCACTTGCAGCAACGTATGAATTAGAGATTGAACAGATGGATGTGAAGACAACATTTCTTCATGGTGACCTTGAAGAAGAAATCTATATGTCCCAACCTGAACACTTTGTGGAAAAAGGTAAAGAAAAATTGGTTTGCAAGTTGAAAAAATCTCTATATGGATTAAAACAATCTCCTAAAATGTGGTACCAGAAGTTTGACACTTTTGTTTTGTCATTGGGATTTGTAAGATCAAAATTTGATCATTGTGTATATTACAAAGCTGAAAGTGATCGTATTCTTATTATTGCTCTCTATGTTGATGATATGTTGTTCATAGGCAATAGTAAGTTAATGATTTTTGATCTAAAATCTCAGTTGTCTGCAAAGTTCGAAATGAAAGATCTTGGTGCAGCTAGGTATATTCTTTGAATGGAAATAACCAGGGATAGGAAAAGTAGAAAACTTTGGCTCAGTCAGAATAAGTATATTAATACTGTTCTAGAGAGAATTTTTATGAATGATTGCAAGCAGCTACTTATTCCAGTTTTGCAGGGAACAAAGCTATCTGTTGAAGACTGTCCAAAATATCCTACTAAGATAGAGGACATGACTAGAGTGCCTTATGCTAGTGCAGTTGGCAGTTTAATGTATGCAATGGTCTGTACAAGGCCAAACATTTCCCAAGCAGTGGGAGTACTTAGTCATTTTATGGAAAATCCTGGAAGGACACATTGGGATGCTGTGAAAAGGGTGTTTAGATATCTGAAGGGCACTTCAGAATATGCTTTGTGTTACCACAGCAATTTGGTTGAATCACAGAGGACTCTCAACATTCGAGGCTATGTGGATTTTGATTGGGCAGGGGACATTGATAGCAGAAGATCCACCAGTGGATATATTTTCATGTTGAATGGTGATGCAGTTAGTTGGATGAGTAAGTGGCAGGTTGTAGTCACTTTGTCCACTATAGAGGAAAAATACATGGTAGCAACACACGCTTGTAAAGAAGCAATCTGGTTAAAACGTTTTTGTTCTAACATTGGGTTTGATGCAGGGATAATTACAATATACTATGACAGTCAGAGTGTTATTTGTTTGAAAAAAAATCCTACTTTCCATGCTAGGATGAAACATATTGATGTTAAGTATCATTTTGTACGAGATATGGTGGAGGATGGAAAGGTCTCTTTAGAAAAAGTGGATACTTTGGAAAATGTTGCAAATGCATTGATGAAGCCAGTGAGCACATACAAGTTTAGGTGGTGTTCCAGTTTGATGGGCCTTAGTGTCCATGAATTTTAGTAGTTATGTTGTGCTTTGGAGGTGTTAGTAAGATCTTCGTCAAGTGGGAGATTGTTGGAAAACATGCCTCAATCTTACTAGCATGTAAACTCTTGAAAGAGAAAAGTCGGTGAGACCCTCTGGAAGTCTTATTGACTAGCAGCTGTGTTCTAAACATTTGAAGTGCTTAGGTCATCGAGACTTTGTTTCTATCTTGCCAACAGGAGTCATCAGCAAGACATGTCGATCACTGCGAAAGTTCTAACTCTTTCTGCCCGGGGAGATCTCTTGTCGACAGGTTGGTTTCTAATGGTTATCGGGGAGACTCGTGGTGACAAAAGTCTTTAGGGAGAGGCATGAACACTCAAAATGAATCATTCCAACAAGATATGTCTCGCCGATGGTTATACACTTGAAGTCATCGAGGTGACATGAAGGCTTGATAAGAGTCTAAACGATGGCTGTGGTCTCGCTGAAAGGTTTGCACTCGGTATGATCTCCTACCAATGGTGTTTCTCTTGCCGATAGACTGGTGCATTCGATATGACCTCTTGGTGATAGAGTTTATCTCATCGATTGTCCTATGATTGGTGTGAACTCTTGCCGATGGTTATCGTCTTGCCGACGGGTATGAACATCGGTATAACATAAGGTTTTGTAAGACTCTTGGCAATAGCAGAACTCTTGCCGATAGATATGCACAAGATGGATTTGTGTTCGGTATGACCTCTTACCGATAGCGATGGTCTAGCCGATGGTTCTGCAATGGATATCGATATGATGTCTGAGCGATAGAGTGAGTTTGGGTGATAGGTTTGAACTCGATATGACTCTTGTCGATGGTGGTGACTCTAGGCAATAATGACGGTCAGGCATTGTGGCATCGGGGAGACACGGCCTAGTGTCTCACCAACATGCGACACTATTTGAACACCTTGACTAAATGTATATCCTACGTGGTCTGTTATGAGCCAATCAGAGAAGCAGAATGTGAACCGCTAGTAGTTGGAATGTTGTGACCGTTCCTGTGAGGAAGATCAATAGACCATGAATGACATGGATATACTCTATAATTGAAGATGATGATCGATTCGGTGAACAGTTCGGTGTGTGATCAGTGTGTATGAATTCAATTCCGAGAGCATTGTAATTGGGATGTTCTGTACAAGGTTGATCAAGGAAATTATGCTGCTGTAAATTGACATCAGAAAGTGAAGTCTGTACTCTGTATGTAATTTTGTTTACTGTAATACAAAGAGGCTTTTCTTGGTGTGGTGGGTTTTTCTCCTGTAAGGGTTTTCCCACATAAATCTGGTGTCCAAATTGTGAATGTACATTTCTCTGTTTCTGTTGTTTCTTTCATGAGTATCTTAATTGAACTGTAATTGAAAATTTTAAAGTCACCTCTGCATTCTTCCTTGAGTTTTTGACGTTAGGAGAGTTTGTCCCTCACCTAAGCTTTCCTTACAATAAATGCTTAGACTTTCCATTTGTCAATGACATATTTACTCTGCATCATAATGGCTTCACTAGTACAAAAACAATAATAAACTACTGAAAAACCTACTAAAATATGCTTATAAATGACTGAACTTGGTCATGTGACCATTAGTAGTTTATTGTCTGTCATTTATAACATGACCAGATTGATGACTAAACCATTTTTAGTCATTTATTGGTTGCTTTGATTGATCAATTTGGTAGTATATTTAATCATTGATTTAGTCATTAATTATTGTAATCTGGTCACTTATTTAGTCATTTTTTATTCACTAATAGATTTAGTTATTGATTTAGTCATTGATTGTTGTAATCTGGTCACTTATTTAGTCATTTTTATTCACTACTTTCTATCCATTGGTAGTGTATTTATTCATTAATTTTAATCACCATTTTGATCAATTCGGTAGTATATTTAGTCATTTTTATTTCACAGGTCATATATTTAGTCATGTTTAGTCACTGTTCACTTATTTCTATCAATTAGTAGTGTTACCTAATTTTCACCTACGGGCCCAATCAGGCAGGGCAATCTATGTTTCAAGAGTTCATGAAGGAAAAATGGGGACATTGTTGTGCAGGATTAAAACATTCACCCGATGTATTTCTCAAGGAAGTCTGTTAGAAAGCATGCCTCATTCGGATCTGGCATAAAACTCCTCAAGGAAGAAGTCACTGAGACCAGTTGAAACTCTTGCCAACTAGCAGTGTGTTATACCCATTTAAAATCCTCATGGTCGGCAAGACATCTCAGTCGCTGTAAAGTTTTATATCTCTCTCTGCTTGGGATGTCTCGCCGACAGTTGTTCACCAGGGTGGCATTGTGGGGAATGATTTTCTTCGAGATAATGTCTCTCTGACTACATGTAGTCTTGTCGAAGGAGATTGCCTTCGACATAAGGTTTGGTCGATAAATGGATGTCTCGTCGATGCTTGTTTGTCTCGCTGAAACAACTGGCTTCAGCGAGAATTCTTGCCGAAAGATGAGGTCTCCGTGAAATGAAATGGCCTCGGGGAAAGCTCTTGCCAACCCGATGGTGTCTTGCTGAAGGGAGTTAGCATTGGCGTAATGTTGAGCTCAGGGAGATGTCCTACCGACCTGATGGTGTCTTGCCAAAGGTTCATGCCTTCGGTATGAGGTCTTCCCGACTGATGTTTGTCTTGCCGATAGCGATGGATCTGCTGTAGAATTCAGTGAGAACTCTTGCCAAATGCGGATGTCTGGGCGATGAAATGGCGATATCGGTATGACTCTTGAGGGCTCGCTATGATGTCTGGCTGAAGGCGATAGTCTTACAGATGGTTCTAGGGATGTCGATATGACTTTTAGACTCGCTCTGAACTCTTGCTGATGGTTGTGAGCTCTGCCGATAATTGCTGAAGGGTATAATCGCATTGGGGAGACACAGCTAGTGTCTCACTGACATGCGATTCTAATGAAGTGACCTTTGACCGTCTGGAAATCTACATGGCACGAGTTCAACCAATCAGAAGGAGCTAAAGACGGACCATGGGCAGTTTGACTATTGTGACTATTCTTGTGGGGAAGATCAACATAATGTGAGTAGTATGGATCTACTCTGTGAACAAGGAAGAAGCTGTGTGTCTCAGTGATAGCTGTGGTGTCTACTGGCAAGGGATGGATTGACATTTATGATAGCACTTAGAAACATTCAAAGCAGCTCTGATGGAAGTTCGAGGGTGGACACGGGGGCCAAAAGTTAGTGCGATTGTTGTAAAAGATCAAGGAGGCCATTCCTGGAGCGACCCTTCACTGACATGGACAACAGGGATACACGTTTAATGCAGCATTAACTTCATTAAAAAGATCTAGGGGTGGATCTTTCTGGAGGCTGATATTTTTGTAAGCCCTAGGAGCTGGGACTTTTGTATATATGGCTTTTTTTCCTCTTTGTAAAGGAGTTCGGATTATGCATTCTGGAGAGTTAGTGATTTTTCTTAAATCCTTTCTCAGCTGATGTATGCTTTGTAACTCATTTGGATTTTGGAATATGAAATATAGAGATTACCTTGGAAACCAGTGTTAGTATTCATACTACTTTCATTTTTTGTCTTTCAGATTATGCAAGTTTTGAACTGCACTTTTTCTAAATCTGCATCTAAACTTTAAAGTTGTGAAATTCATCTTTCCTTCTTAAAATACATATGAAGATTAAGCCTTTTCAAGAATGATGCATAAGTTCATAAAGTTTATGTTGAGTAAATGAAATAGCTATCATTAGTTTTCCAGTGTATGTTCATCTTGTTTTCATTTCATGATTTCTATCAGTTCGGTGTATCACCATAGGGTTTAGTTTTTTTCATTTTCATGCACTCCTTCTCCCTTTTCCTTACAAAGATCAGTAGTTAGGTGATAACACAAAGGAAGCCAACCTTCTCCGAAGGTTGACCTCTGTTTACAAGAAACCCACAGCTTTAGAGGTCTTCCCATGTTACACTGGATTGTTGAATTTTGCATTCAACAGGGTGCAAAATCCAAGTGTTAACAAGTAGTATATTTAGTCATTTTTTAATTTCATAGGTCATATATTTAGTCATATTTATTCAATGTTCACTAATTTGTGTCAATTAGTAGTATATTTAGTCATTTTAAGTGACTGATAATTGAGGATTTAAACATAAAACATAGAAATAAAATACACATCAATCATCAATTGCACACAATAAGACATTCATTGAGAAGGAAAAATAAGTGAACTTTATTAATAAAAGAAAGGTGTTCTAGTTACAGATTAGAAATAGAGTATTACAATTTTTATTTTTAATCACAAGACTGAAAATTTGAGTTACAATATTGCATAGAAATGACTGCAAGAAAAAAACTTCTCCAAAAACCTTTTGCAATGATGGAAACACATGCTTAGAGCCCTTCAATACGAGCACATTCCCCTTTCATCTCTTAAAACTTCTACAACGTGGGAAATATTCCTGGAGCAAGTTGTAACGTGTAGAATCCAAGAAGGAGAGTGTGATTGTGTCCCATTTATGAAGCTCTCTCCTTCAATGCAGTCAACAATAACCCAACTAGAATATTTCCTCCTTTATATGCAATGTACCATCTGATATGAGTAATAGGGTCTTCCTTTTCCATCATGAATGAAGTTGTGCCTCAATACAACCAACAAACTATTAGTCTCAATTTAGAAAGAATAAAAGTGCATTGTATATTGCAAGTTTACAAAAGTAATTCCAAAAACTGTAGAAAGATAAATCAGTTAAAAAATTGTAGGAGACAGATCACATCCATAAACATGGGAGAGCTATGCAAAAATGGAAAAAATGGCTTGGAAAATCAAGGAAGTAGGGTATTTCCATATTCAATACTTTTACTTAATGTTGTGGAAGAGAACAAAAAAGAATCATTTATCTGCCACCATAGTGAAAAGTTAGCAATTACATTTGGTTTGTTTTAAACATGGCCCCTGGTACAACTATTAGAGTTGTTAAGAACATTCGAGTATGTTCTAATGTTCACACTACATCTAAATTCATCTCCAATATTGTTGCAATAGAAATTGTTCTAAGAGATGTGAACCATTTCCATCATTTTAAACAGGGACAATGTTCTTGTGGAGAATATTGGTGATGCTAAATGAAACAATATGAAAAGTAGGCTTGCACTATAATAATGTGCACCACATCAAATATCCAGTAATAATGAAAGGACATCCATCAAAGCATAATAGTAGGGATTTTTTTGTCATATGTTGTAGTTACAAGTTCCCTGCTAGACATACATGAAAATGTTGAAGTATAGACAAGGAAAGCGAACTGTTTCAAAAAATGCCTCAAAGAAATGTGATATCATGGAATGTTGTGATTGAAGGATATGTTCAAAATGGTTTTTTCTGAAAATTCCTTAGAAAATTTTAATAAAATTCAACCAATGGGTGTAAAGCCCAACTCCTCAACCTTTGAAAGCATCCTTCCTACTTGTGTGTGAATTGGAGCTTTGGATGAGGATATGAACTTACATCAAAAGAATATTTGGAAGTGGTATTTTATTTGATATTGTAGTTGCAAGTTGCACTCTAGATCACCAAATCCTTCACAAAACCTTCTGCACAACCATCACAACACCACATGGCTATTTTCGGGCCTTCACGATGTTGCAGGAAAGCTCCTCACAACACCGTGAAGGCCCAACAACAGTCGTGTGGTGTTGCAGTGGTTGTGCAGAAGGTTTTGTGAATGCTTTGGTGATCCAAAGTGGAACTTGCAACTATAATATCTGATAAAAATCTGCTTCCAAATATGCTTATACCTTAATGAGAAATAATCACTCATATAACCGGTTAGTTGGAAGAAAACTGGGAGATAACAGGAGTGCTTAGTTAGCAATAAAATATTGGAAGCACCTTCCTTTTTTGTTGGTTCTGCATTTTGTGTTGCAAGAAGTTAGATTATATGGATATCAAGTCTCAAAATTCTGCTCTCAAACTGTGCCTTGTGACATTGAACATGCTACATCACATTACACATTCAAGTAGAGCAGATGGCAATTTATTCCATTAGCAAATGAGGGAATCCTTATCATCAGTGGATAAGCTATTGTAAAGATCCCATAAATACTGATACAAGCTCTTGAGGAGTGACCTAAGAAGAATGAGAGCAAGGTTTCCAACCTTTCAAGGTTCTTACTATGTTAATATTATCATAAATGTGTATTTTAAAATTGTGGAAAAAAAGATGTGTATATAATCATAAAGATGCCAATGTGTATTTTGAAGCAGCTTATGGTATTTCGCATAGGTGCATACATTCTTTGTAAGGCTTAGTTTTGGGTGGGCACAAACATTTCATGACATACCTTCTTCCTAATTGTGGAAAACCATTAGAAAGACACATTTGGGCTGCAAAATATAGGGCACATATACTCTTAGTCATTGGTTCTCTGGGTGGTATGGAATTAGGCGGATACCATGGAATATAGTACATTATACACTATATTATGTACCGAGGAAAATTGTGTCAAGATCTGAGCAGATAAATGATTCTTTTATTGTCAAAACATTATACCTTCCATTCTCAGTGTATCTATTGTCATATCTCTCACTAACAATGTTATTTTATTGACACTGTTATCCTACTGCCTCTGCAAAAGAGCTCCATTTAAAGGCATATTGACTACATATTATGCACACAAAAAATCTACATATTAGCACTAAGAAATGAAGTAGATAACAAATTGAATTAGGTGACTGAGATCACTGAAAGGAATATCATTGTTAGAAAGTTGCAAACTATGAATTGTCCTCTATCAGGTATAGGACTGAGAAAGGAAGAAAACTATCAAAAAGTGATTGAATCATAACAAACAGTCCAAAAAAAATTAAATTTATTGTCAAATGGTGACAAAGATATTTCCTCTAAGTCATTTGTACATGGTGATTAAGAAAACAATGAGTAAGAAGTAAAAGAGCACTAGATCATAGCACTGCAAAATGGTCATGAGTTATGCAATGAACTTCACTATTCTTTTGATCACAAAGGAGATCAAGATAATAACCAACATACTGATGTGCACAGAGAATGTTCATGGAGTGCAAACTTCCTTACAAAGCAATTACCACAACAAAGTTTGAGGTGAATTGCACTTGCTATTTTATGCTGATATGGATATGTTCTAACCTATAGTTAATTGTTGTAGCATAACATATAGGCTAAATAGTTGTTCATATACCATTGTTTCAAATTAAAAATTGCTATACCTTATTCTAGGAGCAAATCATAGGGAGAGCCTATACATAAGACACCATTGTTTCGAATTAAAAATTGTTGGCTCTTTCACAATTGTTTGCTTCATTTATTTGATCTAAGACAACTTGTTGTATAGAAGATGCTTTCAAAATCACAGTAAAATCCTTTATTCTGGGAAGACTATTTAGAATCTTCCCATCATAACAATGAAAAAAGCATCAGTCATTAACCTAAACTTTGCAAGAGTTTTATCAAATTCTACTTTTCCACTCTCTTTTCCATTCAAATTTTACTCCCAATTTCATTCATGAAGAACTTCCTCAGCCTGTAGATCTTGTTGTTAGCCATAACTTTACCAGGTATTGAGGATAGCTTCAAGTTTTTACCCAAGCATTAATTGACAAAATTCAACCTTACCAAATACAATGTGTTGAAAAGCTCTTTGAAGTTATTTTGGAAAAGATTTCCCGAGAGTATAATGCATAGTTTTGAATTAACCTTTTTGCATGAATTCCATATCTTTGATCAGCTATTTCAAGCTTGATGACCTTCATCAAGAATGAGAAAAACTGTGAGTTTTCCAATATGTTTAGCCTCTTCATGAAGGCTCGCATTTTTCTCACAAGTGGATGGCATAGAAGAAAAAGTGTGCTTGTAATTGGCTACAATCTTTTTGTATACCTAACTTGTGAGACAAATGTGAGCCTTCTTGAAGAATCTAAGCATATTGGAAAACTACTTTTAGAGAGCCTAGGTCTACTCGTTCTTGATGAAGGTCATCAAGGTTGAAATAGCCGATCAAAGATACGAAATTCAAGCAAAAAGGTTAATTCAAAACTATGCATTATACTCTAAGGAACTCTTTTCCATAATAACTTCAAAGAGATTTTCAACACATTGTATCTAGTAAGGCCAAAAATTTTCAATTGTTGCTTGGGTAAAAACTCAAAGCTATCCTTGACACCTGGTAAAGTTATGGCTAATAGCAGGATCTACAGGCTGATGAAGTTCTACATGGATGAAATTGGGAATAAAATTTAGGATGGAAAACAAAGTGGAAAAGTAGAATTTGATGAAACTCTTGCAAATTTCAAGTTAATAACTGATTCTTTTGTTCATTGTTATGATGGGAAGATTCTAAATATTCTTCTTGGAATAAAGGATTTTACTGTGATTTTGATAACATCTTCTATACAACAAGTTGTCTTAGATCAAATAAATGAAGCAAACAATTGTGAAAGAACCAACAATTTTAAATTTGAAACAATGGTGTCTTATGCATAGACTCCCCCTATGATTTGCTCCTAGAATAAGGTATAACAATTTTGAATTAGAAACAATGGTATATGAACAATTAACTATATGTTATGCTACACAAATTAACTATAGATTCCTACTTTTGCTCTAAGTATGATAGTACCTGAGCTTCTGGTGTTTCTAGACAGAACCTATAGCGGAAAAGTGTAGCCTCCATCTGAAGGAACCATCTTCGGAGCTCTTCCCTAAAATGAGGGTTGTAAACATTAGAAGAAAATCAATGCCATAATTCTAAAGTAACAATTTGTATCAAGCCAAATGTTTGAAATTATAATTAAAAAGACAAATCCTTACAATTGGACCTCATATTGAACCAAGCAGATTTATGATTTTATCTTTAGACTGTAGGAAATTTCTCCGTCGGAGCTTCATGACCTCAAATTGGATCTCCAATTGGACCAACAGATTTAAGATTTTATCTTTAGAATGTAGGAACTTCCTTTGTCAGAGCTTCACGACCTCAAATTGGATGTGAAATTGGACCAAAAAAATTATGATTTTATCTTTAGAATGTATGAACTTTCTCTGTCTAATATTCACGACCTCAAATTGGATTTGAAAATGGACCAGTAGATTTATGATTTTCTCTATCCACTAACGTTTGTATTCCTACACTTAGGTTCTGCTTCTGAGCAAAAACACTCGAAAGTGTTTCAAACTGGCTGAAAGTACTCTCCAACTTGGTTGTCATTGATAGCAATCCAAGTTTTCCTAAACCATCCATACTTGAATGTTTCATCACAATGTATTCTTCCTACACATAAAAATTTCACATATTAACCCCTTCTAAATAAATCATTTAATCATCATAAAACCATAATTAATAAATCATTTTACTTTTAGAAAGAATCTGAAGTCATTTACTAAAAA
The DNA here is from genome assembly GCA_007258455.2 of Sequoia sempervirens. Taxonomy (NCBI): domain Eukaryota; kingdom Viridiplantae; phylum Streptophyta; class Pinopsida; order Cupressales; family Cupressaceae; genus Sequoia; species Sequoia sempervirens. The sequence continues at coordinate 107,265 of VDFB02132308.1, forward strand.
AAAAGTTGTATAAATAAAAAAATTCATGAAGCCTCCTAAATGTAGCTTAAATCAAGTTTATAGGGTGGGTTTCAACATAAGAAGCTTTCTACTACAACTCTCAATGAATGTATTATAAGTAGAAAACATTTTTTTTCACACTCAAATAATGCAATCAAATATTTATTCCAAAAGTATGTTAGCAAGAGTTAACTAAAAACAAAATGAATTTTTGCTTGGTTTCTTTTAACAATATGCCACATGGAAATGGAATAATCAGTAAGAAACCCTAACAATAAAAAACAAAGTAAAGGTTCAAGAAAAGAAATTCTAATGTACTATTGTGTAATGGTGATGAAGGGACTTATATGAGCATGACCTGCATACAAATCCTTGCCATTAAATTTCCATCCATCCAAAGAGAAAATAAGCAATGTAAGGATTTTGAGCAATATAAGTCCAAAGGGTTATGCTATAACAGTAATGGAATCACCATAAGAACACAACCAAGGAGAAAATTCTTGTGACTGTAATGATTTGATCCATAACTCTATTGGTCATGTGGCACAGTTATGCTATAACAAATATAGGATGCATTCATTTGTGGCCCAAGTTTAATGTGGCTATTTTGTGATAGAAATGGATATTTTTTCTACCTTTTAACAAAATAATAAAAATAAAAATAACAATACTTTAGATGTAAATAAACAATGGTTGAGATTGTAGATTTATATATTTTTGAATAATAGGCTCACATTTCCTATTCATTTAGTGTGACTATTTAATAATTTGGTTTATGTTGTTCAATTGCAACAACTACTTATTTTTGGTGTTGACTACCCAATGGTTTTGATAGCTTGCTTGTACTACTTGTTAAAAAAATGGTATCGTACACCTTGTACAAGAAAATAATTATTTTTATTACTTAAAATAAATATTTTTGTGATGCATATGTGGTGATGTGTTTAGCCACATTACATATTTATGTGGGTCCACTTGTAAAGTTGTATATAGCATTGGTTAGATATTTTATGTGTGGGTTGCACATTGAAAAAATATTTAATATTAGGATAACTTAGTAAGAAAAAGTAAATGATTCTATAAAAGAAAACACATATTTAGTGGTTGGAGTTGGTTATTACAATATTTTAGGTTGATTATTTGTATTGATTTATTTTGTATAGTGCATATGTGAAGCATGGTCTAACATGTGTGGTTGCATGGTTACTAATTATGTTTGGACACATGGAGGATGCATTATAGGGGCTTTATATTTCAAAAGTATTCATATTTTGTAAGTGTATCATAATATTTTATTACTAAATAATACATTAGGTGTGGATATTTTTGAGGTTGAGTTTTTATCTTTCAAAGATTTTCCCAAGATATATCTTTTATAATATTGTGATATGTCTTTGATCTTTGCAATATGGTCATTATGTAAGTTTTTATGCATGTTTTCTCTCATAAGATTACGTAGAAAATAGTTTGATCAAACAACTAATTTCTTAACAAGAAGTATCAAGACTATGGCTATGGTTGAGGGAGGTGAGAGATCCCTATTTTTATTTAACCCTTATTTGAGAAGATTTGATGTAAAGTTAAAGCTATGTTGAAAACATTTTAGAAATTTCAAGGTTGAGATGTGTTGTGCAAGTTGTGAGAGTTGTAGATTTGGGGTAAATTATAGTTTGTAGATGTGTGGTTATTTTTGTAAATACGAGGTTTGAAACATATTTAGTAAAAAAGGTTTTTTTGTAAGTGTTCATCAAGAGATTTTTGGAGGAGTTCTTGAAAATGGGCCCATAGAACAAAATAAACCACAACATTAGATCTAGTAAGCTAAAGAGATGACTATTGATATAATATTTGACATATTTTGATTGCAAGGGCCTGAAGGAGAAAAAAATGCCATTGGTTCAGTCATACGACCTTACAGTCAATATGTATCTTTGAATAACTAAATAAATAATCATTTCAAAAAGGTTTCCTATACAATATTTTTTATTAAAAATAAATAAATTGGGAGGTGGAGAAGGGACCCTTGTATAACGTTGGTACCCATAAGTACTTGGCATAAAAAACAACCATGGTACCAATAGGGCTAGTACATGGGTGTCAATTCCCAATGCTACCTAGTTGGTGGGACCGACTCTCAATCAAGTAGCATTAGAGCATAGCCCTTGTAGCTCATTTAAGCATTTGAAAATTTAAGAATTAAAATAATTTTTAAAACCTTTGAAATATGTCACCCTATCTTAACCCACATGTTTCCTAGAGCATCATCACCACTCTTGCACTACCCAAGCACTATTGTCTACATCAGCACTAATATCAATAGTATGTTAGCCATACATACTATATGAATGAGCCCCATTTTGTCCCTATTTTACACTTGGAGGATGTTTTTTTCCCAAGGGAATAACTTCACCCATAGAATCATATTTTCAAAATTTTAGTCTTAAAAAATTCTCTCCAAGAAATAGTAAATAATATAGATTTGGTCATTATATTTTATTGTTTGTCTCAAAATTTGGTGCTTAAAGAGTTCACATTTTTCTAGAATGGTTGACATGTCATATATTTCATATTAGAAATTAGATTTTGGTTTTTGAACAAGTGATGAAGAGAATTTGTAGAATACTACATAGTGGATCATGTGCTTTTTACTTAGATGAATAGAGGGTGGACTGTACTTGTTTGAGTAATTGTAGGAGCCTGAGGTTTAGTGTGTGATTGTGTGAGCATTGAGATGAATTGGTGGGAAAAAACTTATGGGGGTGCATGTTTTTATGAGAGAAATATAATGGAATAGTTTTTTATAAAATTTAGTTCTCCCTAATATAGGTTTATACATGTATTTCAAAATATAGACTTTGATGGAGATAGGTTCATAGTTTGTCTTTTAGTTTGAGAGCATGGGTGGTGTATGTGTGAGACATAGAGTCTTATCTTAGTGCATGATTTGAGTACAAGTACAATGATGGTGATGATTATTGTGTCATGAGTATTCATGTATATTTGAGCATTAACACAACATCATCATGTATATAGTTGATAGGATTGGGCTGTGCTACTTTGATTGATTCATCATTACAAATAGTGGTGTGGTTTAATTTTAGGAGGTTATTCTTATCTTTTAAATGTTAATGTGAACAAGGGTATTTCCTATCTGATTTCCCCTTTGTAGTGTGAACAAGACATATTAACTAACTAGCCATTAGTTAGGACCTATTCACACATGTTCACATGTTAAGTTTACTTATGGATCAATGAATCTTTCTAGAAGTATATAGTTCACATGTGATCATATCCTCTAGTTGTCACATGTCATAGGATTAAGACACTTGTCATCATCCTAGTTAGTTGATGAGCCTTAGAATTGACTAGTTTCTTGTTGTAATTTCATGTTTTCTATCTTATTTTTTCTAATCTTTAAAGACATTATTGAAACCTTTTATGTACCTTAAAGTATTTTGAATCATTTAAAGGTGATATACGTTGTATTAATGAATATAAGCATGAATTTTAGATGTCTATAAGTTTAGTATAATTTATTGATTAATTATAATTATTAACTATGAAATGTGCCTTTAAAATAGGACTAACCCTTGTAGCAAAAAGATCTGTCAACCTGCAACAAAAGGATTTCTAGCTCGCAACAAAGGAATGACGACTCAATACAACAGAGGAGTCAATCGACTACAACATCAACATGTTTTCAAAATAAGATGAAGATGGTGGTTGGATGACATGGACATAGGCATCCATGTGGCATTCCATCTTCTCAATAAAATTGAAGGAGGAAGAAGTATGTTCTAATAGGAGATGGTAGTTATGATAAAGGTCACCCTATCTACCATGTTCCTATGTTATAGAAGCCTTCTTGAAAGATGTAGAATCCTTATTTGACTTTTGCACTCTCGCTTCCAACAATTGGTTATTTTTGCTTTAAAGTTTTAAAGACTCAAGTCCTCTTCCTATCTTCTTGGAAGAATTGACGTTTATTTGATAGTTTTTATAGTTGTATAATAATAAGACTCTAACATACCATATTTAGGAAGGTGTTCTAATGAGAGAATAGGGATGCTAGGTTACATGCTAAATCTTTACAAAAGATTAGATTGAATATCAAATTTCTATATTCTATTTTTGATGTCTAATATATTACAATAAATAATATGTATCTTGATATATGATTTTTTGAGTTAATTAAAGAGATACTGTGGAACGCAATAACTCAAGAAAGGGACACTTGAGGTACTGTTGATTGTGTAGTAGTTCATTAGTTAGATGATGCATTGTAAGTTTGAATTTTGATTTTTAGTTTTGATTTTAATTCATTGCAACCTTGATATTTCTAATTTAAGACTTTATTAGACATTCAGTTCAATGATCCAATTAAGCTAAGTGCATGCTAAAACATAAAAATTGATCAATCATAGTTCGTAGAGTAATACGTACCCATAGCAACTAGCAGTAACCATTTACTCACTCTATTTATTTGTTAGAAGTTATTTTGAATTATTCTTGTATTTATATGTACTCAATCAATTAAGCTCCGGATTATTGAATGCAAATACATTGCTAGTATCATCCTAAGTCTATGATTCCCTAGTTGAAAATTTAATGAAACCCTATTTTGAACAATGAACTACTTAATATGAAGTATCTTTAGGTCCATTAAGTCATTTGTATGTTTAGCTACACTAATTAATTAGACATTAAGGGAAGCTCCACATTTTTTGCACCATTATCGAGGATGGTGCTAGTTCAAAATTCTTAGTTTTGTTTAGATTTACTTTGATTTCCTTTTTTAGATTACTAAGCTTTTTTTTTATAGCACAAGGAACTGTAGGTACTTACAGTTGATGAAAAAACTATTTACTAACAGTGTGCAAGTGAATCATTTAAAGGTCAAGACATTATTGTATACAGAGGCAAAGAGACACTCTAGGAATAATTTTCCCCTCAACTCATGAAGAGCTTGAAGATATTGGTACAAATGAAGGAACCTATTTATGGATCCAATGCTACAGAACCACCCCTCACATCAATACCTACTCTAGAACTAGGGGATACTCTGGTAAGACCTCTTAACACCATGGAAAAGGAAGAAGTTGACAATCTAGTTGAACATGCAACATTCAAAATTCTAATTATAGATCAAGAAAAGGCAACATCTCTAAAGAATATACCCCCTTAGCCTTGCCAAATTTTTATGGATTGGTTACTAAAGACCTAGATACATTCTTGTTTGCATTCAATGTTCTGTGTAGAAGTTATGATTATACAACAGATGCCTATATATTGAAACTCTTTCTAGCCATGTTGAAAGATGTTGCCTTACAATGGTTTATGGGACTGGAAAGAAATGTAGTACCCAATTGGAAGATAATAAAAGAAAAATTCTTGTAAAAGTACCAAGATTATTATAGAGGAGCAAACACGAAGAGATATGACATCTTCAAAATGTCAGAAAAGGAAGATGAACCACTAGAGGATTATGTGGAATAATTTTAGTTTTTTTTGAAGAAATCACATCAGAACAAAATCTCTCTAGAGTCATTAAAGTTAATATTTCTGTGAGGAGTCAATGAAGACTGCATGGATGCTTTAAACCTCATTAGAGCATGGTATATTTCTTAATTAACTTTTGAGGAATTATGCCAAGTATATAGGAATTATTCAAGGTCATCCATGAAAAATACTAGGGTTGATAAAACCTTCACTTTCAACAAACCATTTGCTGGTGTCTCTAGGGTGGAACTCAACAACCTTATGTCTAATATGAAGGACATAATTAGTCACCTAGCTACCTAGTTGGATAAATTTCATGTTAGAAAGAAGTGGGAGGAAGCAAAAGTAACCCTTACTAAATATTGTCAACATTTCCACCAAAAAAGGGTGAACTATAAATGCAAGAAGCTAACTAGCATTTTTGAGGAGAAGAAAAGGAGGCTTGAATTATAAACCTTGGAGGATGAGGAAGGCCAAGTATTTTACATTGGTCAGCATAAGCCATGGCCACAATGTCAAGGTATGCCTCAAGACCCCTTGTCTTACAATATGTCCTTTTTTAGGGGTAATACAAACTTTTCCAATTAGAATAAACAACCTTGGAATAATGTGCAAAATTAGTCATGGCCAATAACCCAAACACCTAATTGGGATCCACAATAGGGGATATGGCCACCATAACTTACCAAGCCCCAAACTGTAATTCCTAGTGGACACCTTAGCAAAACCAATGGCCATGGTAGTGGTGTAGAGATCAACAATGGTAGAATCAAAATATAAACTACCTACAACCACAATAACCTACTATAATTCCAAATCCAACCATGACCACACTATCACAACAAAAAAAACCTCAACTACCAGCCCAACTTGGACCTAACCCAAACAACAAGCCTATTTAATGTATTCCTATACTAATGACACCATCAAATACCGAACCTATGAGGTTAAGGTGAGTGATGTTCACCTTTGTTCAGGTAGGATGATTGTTGGGCCATCAAACCCTCACATAATAGAGCTTACTAATGAGGATCCAGCAATAGAAACCATCGATAATCAAACAAAGAAGGTTGAACAAGGTGAAATTAAAAGAAAACACAAGTCAGGAACCACCATTTCTAGAGAGACTAAAAATAAAAAGATCTAATCTTGAACCTGAATTTGGTATTTTAGGCCAACTTAAGAATGCTTGTATAAAGATACCTCTCATTCAAGATATTAAAGTACTTATATATATATATATATAAACTATGAGAGAATTGTCTTAAAAAGCCAATCAAAAAAAGGAAAGACCCCCATATTGTTCATGTCTTGGGACAACTAGTTGACATTATATTAGACAATATAGTTGTTCTAAAATATGTAAACCCTGGGAGCCCTATAGTGGATGTGAAAATTAATGTCACCCTTATTAGAAACACCTTGATTGACTTGGGGGCATCCATTAATGTAATGAAAAGGGAAACCATACAACAACTTTCATTCATGGAACTTTGACCCACACCTACTATTCTAGGTTTAGCCGATAGGTGAACTGTCAAACTAGAGGGGATCATAGAAGACTTGGTCTTCACACTAGATTCATGGGAATATCTAGTAGATTGTATGGTTTTGCAGCCCAAGGCCAAACCTTACAGGATATCACTTAATCCTTGGGAGACCATGGCTACCCACTGGCAAAGATGCATTTATAGGTGTAGGTCCAAAAATATGATAATATCCAATGGAAATATAACTAATAAATTGGCTCTTTATCCACCTACATAGCCACATACAAACTTGGAAAACACGGTATGGCCAACTCTAGAGGAAGATGACCACTATTCCTTAAAGAAACTCATGACAATAGAAGAATAAAAAATGGTGGACAATCAAGATGAACATGAATTCCTTGTTTAAATAATGCAAAATTATTATGGCAGGGATCCATAAGAACACAACTGCCTCACATGTTTACACTTCCCTTTACACAATGTCATTCCTCCAAATGTTGTAGAGGTAACTTCTCAACTTTTTCAAATATTGCTTCCTCATAGTTTTAATCTCAATCTATCAAGAATATATGTTTCTTTTGTTACACCTTCTTCCAAAACCATGGAAATTACACCAGGTAGGACATTAAATGTCAATAATGAATTGATAGAATCCCAACTATCTTTATTATTTAAAATGTTGCAAGTTCACACAACAAAATTTTCCTGGGAATACCATGACATGAAGAGCATCGATCATAGCCTATGTATGCATAAAATTTATATTAATAAGGGTCACAGGCTGGTTAGGAAACCATGAAGGAGAATGAATCTAGTTGTGTTCAACATAGTCAAGATAGAATTGCAGAAATTGCTAGATGCAGGTTTCATTTATCCCATATCCAAGAATCAATTGGTTTCCCCATTGGTGATTGTGCTAAATAAGGGAGGAAAATGGAGAGTATATGTGGATTATAGAGAACTAAATGCAACCACAAGGAAGGATCATTTTCCACTTCGTTTTATTGATTAGGTGAAGGATCACTAGTAGGAAAGAAATATTTCTCATTCCTAGATGGATTTAGTAGGTATAACTAGATAAAAATAGCTTTGGAAGATCAAACATAAATTTTTTTTTACCTATCCATGGGGTATGTATGCTTATTCATTTATTCGATTTTGATTATGTAATGCACGTGCAACATTTCAAAGAATAGTCTTGAGCATATTATTATATTTTGCACATGATTCCATGGAAATTTACATGGATGATTTCACCACCTATGGGAATTCTTAAGAGAAAGCATAAGCTAATTTAGAAAAAGTTCTTCAAAGGTGTCAAGATCATAACCTTTCCTTAAGTCATGAAAAATATTTCATGATGATGACTGAAGGAGTGGTCTTGGGACACTTCATGTTCAGTAGAGTAAAATAGGTGGATCCTAATAAAATAGAGGTGATTTCTACTACGTATTCCTCAAAATTAGAAATATTTTAGAATCTTTCTTGGCCATGCAAGTTACTACAAAAGGTTTATCAAAGAATTTAGTAAAATAACAACTCCATTGTTTGTTCTTCTATCTAAAGATATTGAATTTGATTGGGCCCTTTCCTACCAAGACACCTTTGAAGCACTCAAGACAACCTCCAAAAAGACCCCTATTTTGAGAGGCCCTAATTGGATAGTTCCTTTCCATATACACATTGATTCTTCTGACTTTTCTATAAGTTCTATTCTATTGAGGCTACTGAGCTTAACTACATAGTTATTGAGAAAGAAATGTTGGTAGTAGTGTCTGCCATTAACAAGTTCAAACATTACATTAATGGATATTTTGTATTTGTTCACACAGGTCATGCAACAATAAGATATTTAATGAACAAACCGATGATTAGTGACATGATTGTTAGATGGTTATTATTAAAGCAAAAATTTGATATCACCAATATGGATAAACCTAGAAAAGAAAGTGTTGTAGTTCATTTCCTTTCAAGATTGTAAATCAAATCAATAGAAGACGTAATATATGATTCTTTCTAGATGAGAATTTTTTCTCTCTCTATGCAAAAACCCTAGAATGTAGATATAGCTAACTATTTGGTTGTAGATAATAACACCTCCACATATCTCACCTAGGGAGAAGTGTCACCTGGTAGAATGAAAATTTCCTTATTCATAGGTGGCTGGTTATCTCTTCTATATAGGGCTAGATAATATAATGAGGAGATGCATTAGGGGGGATGAAGTCTATGATATTCTTAAATATTTTCATGATGATACTTGTGGAGGACACTTTGCAACTAAGAGAACAACTCTAAAGATCCTAACCACTAGATATTATTGGCCTACATTAAACAAGGATGCAGTCAAATACACAAGAGGGTGTGACAAATGCCATAGAATGAGAAGAACTACTAGGAGTGATGAAATGCCTCTCCAAACACAATTGGTTATTGTGCCATTTGATAAATGGGGATTATAATTCATTGGGCCAATATCTCCTACTTCCAATAATAAAGAGAATATTCTAGTTTGTACAAATTATTTGACACAAAGGGTGGAAGTTAAGGCATTACGTTTTTCTAGAGATGATAATGTTGTCAAATTCCTTTATGAAGAAATTGTCACCAAATATGGTGTTCCAAGAGAGATTGTTATAGACCAAGGACCTCAGTTCACTTTTGATTTGATTGGTAAGTTATTCAAGGAATATGGAATTAGGCATCAAAAATTAATCTCATATCATCCAAAAGCTAATGGACAAGTGGAAGTTACAAATAGAGAGATGGAAGCTATTTTGGCAAAGACAGTTCAATTGCATAGGGAGGACTTGGTGGCCAGATTTCCTGAAGCAATTTGGGCATACAAAACAACCTGGAAGACCAAAACATGGTTCACATCATATGAACTAGTGTATGGGAAAGAGACTATCCTTCCAATTGAATTTGAATATATAACTCTCCATACAATTGTAAAACTAGGAAAAAATATATCCAAAGAATAGAAAGAGATATTACATAATATTAATGCTTTGGATGGGATAAGAATTAAGGAAATTCACCATACTAAAATAATATAGAAGTAGAGGATTCGATGTCATGACCAATTTATTAAGACTAAATGATTCAATGAAGGGTACTATGTGTTGTTTTATGAATCACAGTATGAAGACTATAAGGAGAAGTTACAAACAAGATGACTTGGCCCCTATGAGATTCAACATGTTTTTCAAAATGGAGCAGTCCAATTAACAACCATAGATTTAATGTGGTTTTCATTATATTGGTCAATGGGCACAAACTTAAGTTCTATTAAAGGCCACTACAAAAGGTCTTTTTAAATCATCTACAACAATAATTCAATGCCAAGATGTGTTCCCACCAGACAAACAAGCATGACACAAAAAGTTCTACATCAGAAGATGAGCCAACCAACTCACCTACTAATGCATCATAGGTATAAATTGTTTGCATGTGGAGCCTAATCAATCTTGGTGTTAACATTTTGGACACTTTTCTCAACATTTTTTCCCCCCAAATTAATAAATTTATTAAATAATTTATTATCAAATGCTAATGTAATTTGGTTTGGAAACCAATTTTGTAACTTCTTGAAATTAACAAGTTTATTGTAACTGTTATAGATGAGAATTCCCATGGTCGTGCGGATTGGGAATGGACAGTCACAACATATGTTACTCGTAGCAAAGAATGCTTGTAGAGTGTTGATGGAACAATGTGTGTATGAAGGTGGAAAAACACAGTTTAGTAAATGGTACACACAGTAGCACGCGAGGCAATTTAAAAGTGTATAATTTTGGGAGTATTCACAGTTATTGTTGAATGGATACACAACTTATTGCTGCAAGTAAATGTAATTATATTTTGTTGGAATTTTAATATAATGGACTATTGTTTTATGGATGTAACTTAGGAAAGGGTGAACCACACTAAACTTGTTGTCTCACCATGTTATGTGTATTATAATTCCTTTTATTTTTTTGTGTCTAAAATATGCATTTAATTGGTGATTTGATCTCTTTGTTTCCTACATGTAATTCCTAACATAAATTCTACAATAGCATGATACATGCACACACATGCATCATCTTCTATCACAAATCATTGTTCTGAGATGCACACAATTGAAATCGATGAGACCTATAGTAACAACTCCAAGGTATATAAATAATTAGGGACCTATTTTTCAGCTACCCATAGCATCTATTTCCACTCAATTTTCATCATGCCCCGCAACACTTCCTTACAATCAAATTTCATTTTACCTATAGTGGTTAATGCTTACCACATTCTCCTTTCCATACTCTCGACATGCAACAACTACACTCCACTCGAGTACAATCATACACCATCATGTCGCATCATCGTGTACTTTTCCCAACCTTTCGTTTCAACTTTCCACCTTCTTTAAAACATTCCATCATTACACTATGTATTGCTTTGACATATATGCCTACAATATTATCATTTCCATTCCATCATTTCAAAAATAATTCACCATAGTTTTATGATAGTGATCAAATCTACTCACACACATCACCTTTCTATCACACCACATCAAATGCACTTTTCTTGTGATTTACTATAAATTAAATTAAGTTCTACTGATTTCTTTAACATCTCGATATCTTACATGCATTTCAAATTTTATTACATGTATTATTTGCAATTTCTTTGGTATATTTTCTCCTCATCCTTTTTGTACCATGCTATTTGAGGACAAATAGCAAAATTAAGTTGAGAGGGATAAAATGTTCAGTTTGTGATTTTCCATTTCCAAATTTCCTTCATCCAGAACCTAAAGAGTTCCATAAGCCATCGGTTATAATCACTTACAAAATATAGAGGAATACATAAGTAGTAACATATAAAATCTTAGAATTCATAGATAATATAAGTTGTACAATTTAGCTAATAGAAAATGAAAGGTGATATTATAAGAAGGGAGCCAACAACACATAATCTACTATTGAAAGACTATCAATATCTTACAATATTTTAATAAGTCGAGTGGATGGACTATTTTCTTCGATGAACTGAATGTAATGAAGAGATCACTCAAAAAATTTCTAGCACATTGAGAAATTATGAAGCTATAGTCAGAGGGTTAAGGGTAGATGCATAAGAAGTAGTAGTAGTGGAATTTTCAAGGATACCTAGAATAGGAGAAGACTTTCTAGCTAGAGCGAATGTAATTGTGGCAAGAAATGAGTTCAGATTGACAGGATAAAATCTAGAGTCTTCATATCAAGGTACTAAATGACTTTCTTTTCCTTGATTGTGGGCCTCTATAGCCTCTTATATAGTTAAATACTCAACCTATGATGGTAGAAAAAATCTCATATATACCATGCAATTTTAACTGCTAAGTCACCTATGCCACCAATGGTTGGTGAATGTTCCAATTTTTTTATATAATCTATTAAAAATAATGTTTGTGGAGTATAAGAGGAAAGGAACTCACTCTGCATTATCTCACTTTTGTTTGGTCACCCTATTATTCAAAAGGAGTCTTAGAATTTAGTTTCTTGATGTATCTTGAGAGGAATTTTTAGTTTGCAATAACATTAATGATCTTATTATAAGGGCAGACATCGAACAATTCAATAGAGAAAATGAAGAAAATGAGCCTTCTATGACTGCAATAGAAGGATATGAATCCTATGCCTCATCCATCGCTTAACCTTCTTGCAGTACTAGTGGGGAGACATAACCAAAATTACATGAAGCACAACCTACAACTTCTATGAGCCAACCCATAGTAGAAGAGGAACCTGAAAAACCTTGATTCTACCAAGAGCCCCTCTAAGCCTAGATAGTGAAAAAGAAAAGTGCAACCTCCACTTCTGCATCCAAGAAAAGGTAGAAGAAACCAACACATTCAAAAAGGAAATCACATCATGTAAGGAAAGCTAAGGTGCGGAAACAACTCTCCTAACGTCAAAACCTCAGGGAAGAATGCAGAGATACTTTTAAATTTTTAATTACAATCCAATTAAGATACACTTGAAAGCAATAATAGAAATAGAGAAATAATCATACATAGATGAACACCAGATTTATGTGGGAAAACCCTTATGGGAGAAAAACCCACCACACCAAGAAAAGCCCCTTTGTATTACAGTAATGGAATTACATACAGAGATCAGACTTATCTTTCTGATGTCAATTTACAATAGCATAATCCTTGATCAACCTTGTACAAAACATTCAAGATTCAATGCTCTTAGAATCAAATTCACATTGATCATACATCGAACTATTCATCCAACTGTTCATGCAACCATTGAACCGAACAACATTTGCAATTCCTGAGTGTATCCATGTTGTCACTGGTTTGTTGAACTTCCTCACAGAACAACCACAACAAACTAGCTTCCAACGGTTCCCATTCGGCTTCTCTGATTGGTTGTAGACTCACCACATAGGATAGTCATCACTCAGTCAAAGGCGTTCAACCTATGTTGCATGTCGGTGAGACACTAACTGTGTCTCCCGATGCCACAAGACCTGATTGTCATTATCACCAAGAGTCTTGACCATCGGAAAGACGTTACACAAAGTTCACAAGTTGCATCGACCTCAGCATTCTCATCGGCGAGACAATCACTATTCGATGAGACATCATACCAATGTTCAAAGGTCACATAGATATCAACTTTCCCTTCAGTGAGACTATCGCTCTTCGCCAAGAGATCATACCGATGCCTTCAAGTTACACCGCAATGTTCCACTATCGGTGAGACTTTTTTCGTCAATAAGACTTCATACCGAAGCCTCCATGTTACCCCGAGACCACCTTTCACCAAGAGTCATACAAAAGACATCTGATAACAAACACATGTTGCATTGTCGACAAGACTTACCGCTATCGCTGAGAGTTCTTACCAAAATCTTCAAGTCACCTCGAGATCAGATTTCAATAAGAGTTATACCGAAGATATCCCATAGCATTGGTGAGACAAACACCCGTCGCCAAGAGTTCTTACCAAGCCACCATATGTTATCCCGATGACTCCAAGTGTAGCTATCGGTGATACTTTCCATATCAACAAGACTTCATACCGAAGCATATGAGTTACTCTGATGACACAGTCGCCACAAGTCTCCCTGACCAACACATGGAACCAAACCATCGGCTAGAGATCTCCCCGAGTGGAGTGAGATAGAAATTTTCACAGCGATCATCATGTCACAGTGATAGGTCCATTCGGCAAGATTGAAACAAGGTCTCAACGACCAAAAATTTTCACAAGGTTCCAAAGCTGCTAGTCGGCCAGACAATATGGATGTCACATTGACTTGGCTCTTTTAGAGGTTTCAACCTATGAGATTGAGACACATATTTCCAACACATCACCTCAAAAATAAGGGCTTTGAAAAGGAGAAGGCCAAGACTTAGAAAGAGAAAACTGGTGAGATTGAAACTGATATTAGAAGCAACCTAGGACATTGTAGTTCCTATATCTAAGCAATGATATATATTCTAACTTTGAGAATTTATTTACAATTAGAAAGAAGAAAAGACCTCAGAATAACCCTGTCTCTGAGGAAGGGTTCATTTCACCTAATATGGTTGATGAGGAAATTTTTTTGGAAAAGGAAGAAGATATATTTTTAGAAGAGAAAGATGCGAACAAGGAGTTAAAGGCAGCTTTGCAAGAAATTTAGGACTTAGAAGAACAAATTAGAACATACCAATAGAGGGAAAATGGAATGGACACTAGAATTCAAGAATTGGAGAAGAAACTACATAAATTTGAGCAGCAAGGGTCAGGTTTAGAAAAAATGGCAAAATTGGCTATTGTTGAAATGAAAAGGATTCAAAAACCTATGGACCCAATTGGACACCTAAAGACACCTAATACCCCTATTGTGGTGACACTTGGTATTGAGTTAGAATAGAACAAGAGAATTTTCCCAGAAGCAAAAATATTGGGAGAAGGAAAAAATGAGCTATTGTCAACTCATACTAGAATAATTGATAAACAAGAGGTAGAGATCAAGAAATTGAAGATAAAGATAGAGGAAATGGTGGACACGATAGTCCAATTGTTGAGGTGTAGACATGTAGTTAAGGTATATAATTTATTTTTGTAAAAAAAAATTATTAGTTTTCAGTTCAAACAACTAATTACTGATCTTCCTATCTCATTAAAGAAACCCACACTATTTTTAGAAGTATTCCAACAGCCTACACTAGAAATGTAGGATCAATTGTGTGAATTCTATTTACACAACCCGATCCTTCCTTATGAAACTACATGGAACCCACTTATGTTTGTGGGAGATTTTCAACTCAGAGCATTAGCTTCTTATATCCGAAATGAACATCTAAGGGGATAGTTGCAACAATAATATTAGTAAAGATAAAAATCATTTACTTTTTAGTTGAGGAAAGAATCAAAAGATCCTTACATAGTGGTGGAACAATGGATGGACCCTATAGATAGAGAGTGGGTGGAAATGAAGAGAAATATTACAAGAAGTTTCAAGAAATTTCAACAAAGAAAATTAGGGAGGCACTCAACTTTTCTCAGGATAGATGGAGGGAACTTATGCTAGAGCTTAGAAAGAAGGAACCACATTCTATCTTCAATTGTGTAGAAGTAGTCAAAAGGGAACACAAGTACATAACAGTCACCCTAAAAAATGGAATCACTTGGATTCCCCTCACTTTTCTTCCTCCTATTCTTTTGTTTCCTATTCCACATTAGACATGAAGGAGACATGAGATAGATGCAATAGAGAAAGCTAGAAGGGGAAATATTACAAATCATAAAGGCTTTTACTTGAAGAAGGGAACATGGGTAACTAGAAATGGAGGACTACAAAGACACTACATTATAATACAACCTTCAACCTTGAACTTGCTTAATGACAAGCATGAAGTTAAGTTGGGGGGGAATGATGAGCCTTAGAATGGACTAGTTTATTGTCGTATGTTTTCTATCTTATTTATGCTAATATTTAAATACATTATCAAAACCTTTTATATACCTTAAAGTATCTCAAAGCATTTAAAGGTTATATATGTTGTATTAATAAATGTATGCATGAATTTTGGATGTCTATAAGTTTAGTGGAGTTTCTTGATTAATTATAATTATTAACTATGAAATATGCCTTTAAAAATAAAACTAACCCTTGTAGCAAAAAGACTTGTCAACGCACAACAAAAGGATTTATAGCCCACAACAAAGGGGTGATAGTTCAATACATCAGAGGAGTCAATTGACTATAACATCAACATGTTTTTAGAATAGTATGAAGATGACGATTGGAGTACATGAACACATATATCCATTTGGCATTGTTGAACATCTGAAATAATGAGAGGGGGGTAGGTCAATTAGTATTCCTTTAAACCAATTAAACATAAGCCATCCAATTATTAGAATAAATATAACTATAATGATGAATGAAATCATGAAGACATCCAAAAAATCACATAACACATGAACAACGGTATTTTTATGTGGAAAAACCAGAAAGGGAAAAACCATGGTGATGGTTAGCTCACAATATATTATATCCAGATATAGTATATTATAGAAAGGCTCACTACTAGGTGAGATCACTATCCAAGTGAACTCATTGCCCAAAAAAGGTAAGAAAGATAGAAAGAAGGGGTGGCCACACAACCTATTTGAATTGATACAATAACATCTATTATATGTTGGATTATAGTTCCAATGAAGTACAAAATAATCTTCACACAAATCTAAAACAATATTCTACTCTTCTCATAATCTTCTCAACTCTTATTATGTTCACATCATACACATGTAGGTGAAGCACCATATATTGCAAGTATGAAGATATTGTCATTGATGTCAACATGTTGGTTTTTTCATTAATTTCAACTATGTTTTGAGGAAGGTTGTTACTTGATGAAGATGTCAAGGATATTGAGAAAATCATGAAAAAGAGGAAAACAGTTTGTTGTAGTTTGTGCATGTATAGGTGAGATATTAAGGAAGCGTTGTTAGTAAATGGAGCTATCTTTATGTTGTAGTGTCTGGAGATGTGTTGGAACAATGTAATGTGATGAGATGGTGTCTCTGGTGATAGGTATTTCATGCTTTTTATTGATGATTACTTTAGAATGCATGGGTTACTTTTCTTAGAGAAAAATTCAATGCTCTAGATAGATTCAAAGCATTTAAAGCTATGGTTGAGAATGAAATGGATTTGAAAATCAAATGTTTGAGGTTTGATAGAGGTGGAAAATTCATCTCCAATGAGTTTAACATGTTTTGTGAAGTCCATGGTATAAAGAGGAACTTGTTTTCTCCTAGAACTCAACATAATCTAGTGGTTGAAAGGAAAAGTAGGACTGTTCAAGAAGTTGCAAAGACTATGATGAAAGAAGCTAACCTACCATAAGTCTACTAGAGAGAAGAAATTCATACTGTTTTTTACATACTTAATAGATTTCAAGCAACATATAATAGTACAAAGACTCCCTATGAGTTGTGGTATCATGGAAGGATTCCTACTATCAAGTACTTTAGAGTATTTGGAAGCAAATGTTATATCAAGAGATGAAGAAAACTTAGGAAAATTTGATGCAAGGTATGATGAAGTTATCTTCCTTGGATATTCTACTAAAAAAAAAGCTTATAGATTTACAACAAAAAGGATAAGAAATATTTTTGAAAGTGTAAATGTTAAGGTTGATGAAGATTTGCAAGATTTAGTTGTTATAGGCAGATACATGTTAGATGAGCTTGCTTGCAAAGAAGAACAAGAAGAACAAGATAAAGAAAAAGAAGTGAAAAATGAAGAGGAAGAAGCTTCGAAAAAGACCCCTAATACCCCTAATTATGTGCAAAGAAATCATTCCGAACAATAGATCATTGGAGACAAAAGGAAAGGAGTATTGACAAGAAGAAGAGTTATTGAAGATGAGGTAAATATGTGTTTACTCTCTAAAATTGAACCCAAAATAGTGAGTGAGGCATGCAAAGATGAACATTGGATGAAGGCAATAGAGGAAGAACTTATGCAGATTGAGAAAAAATAGAATTGCAAACTAGTCCCAAGACCAACAAACAAGAACATAATTGGAACTAAGTGGGTATTTAGAAAAAAATTGTATGAGGATGGAAAAGAGGTATGAAAAAAGGAAAGGCTTGTGTGTAAGGGTTACTCACAAGTGGAGGGAATAGAATTTGAGGAAATATTTTCCCTAATGACTAGGAAGGAAGCAATCAAGATGTTTTTTTTGCATTTGCAACACATAAAGACTTTAAAGTTTGTCAGATGGATGTGAAGTCTACTTTCTTGAAAGGTGATTTGGAAGAAGTTTACATGGAACAACTATAAGGATTTTAGTTATTAGATCAACTAGATATTCTTTGCATATTGAAAAAATATATTGTATGGATTAAAGCAAGCTCCCAGAGCTTGGTATGCAAGATTGGACAGATATTTGATACATCAAGGATTCAGTAAAGGTACCATAGATAGTAATATTTACTTCAAAATTGAGGAAGATAAAATCTTGATAGTGGTTGTGTATGTGGATGACATTATCTTTGGAGGCAATTAAGCTATGTGTAAGAAATTTGAAAAATAGATGCATAAAGAGTTTGAGATGGCAATGTTTGGGGAGATGAATTTCTTCATTGGGCTACAAATCAATCAAACAAAGGTGTATTCATTTCACAGTCAAAGAATTTCAAAGAGATGTTGAATTTTTTTGGAATGGAAGACTCCAAACCGGTATGTACTCCTATGGTGATTGGTTAAAAATTGAGCAAGGATGATGAATCACTTAAGGATGATTAGAGAAAGTATAGATCTATGATTGATGGATTGCTATATCTAACTGTTACTAGACCAGATATCATGCATGCAATTTTTCTTGTGGCTAGATTTCAAGAAGATCCTAAAGAGACACATGTTGCAGCAGTAAGAAGGATATTCAAATATTTAAAAGGCACTTCAAATTATGGCTTATGGTATCCTAAGGAAACTGATTTCACATTAAGTGCATACACAGATGCAAATTGGGCTGGTTGTGTTGATGAAAGGAAAAGTACAGGTGGTGGTGCATTCTTTCCTGGGTGTAGATTAGTGTCATGGTTAAGTAAGAAATAAGATTTAGTTTCCTTATCCACTATAGAGGCTGAGTATATTGCAACAACATCTTATTGTACACAAGTATTATAGATGAGATAGACGTTGAAGGATATTAGAGTAATGTATAATGAGCCTATTTCTATCTTTTGTGATAATACAAGTGTAATTAACATTTCAAAAAACTTAGTGATGCATTCAAGGACAAAGCATATATCAATCAAGTATCACTTTCTAAGAGAGAAGGTTATGGAGAATGAGGTGAAGCTTGAATATGTACCTACAAAGGATCAAATTACTGACATATTCACTAAGGCTCTTCCTAAGTATACTTTTGAATATCTTTGAGAGAATTTGGGGGTTATTGCCCCTCCTTCTTTGAACCAGATGCATATGGAAATGCATTAGTCCATTGGATATATGGATTCATTTCTTGTCTGGACTAGTGTTGGTGGCTACCTCTTATGGGTAGTAGGTAGTTTCATTGTTGCCGTAAGGAATATATGTTGTTATTTTGTAGAGGTGCTAATTTGGTTGAGTGTACTCCTAAGGGGAAGTATTTAGAGTAGTAAAATGAAAATGCTGTGAAATTGCAAGTATCTTGGTTTAGTGTCGAAGGGGGAGAACAATGCAAAACACTTTATCCTTTTCCATTGATTTCAAAGGGGGAGAAAGAATCATGTGTTAAAAAATTCTATCTACACAAGGGGAGAGAAAGTGAAAGAAAATCATGAAAAGGAGAGAGTGTGTAAAGAGAAAAATAAATAGGTATGTTCAAAGTTGTTGTGTCTTTGATGGATTTTCACATCATGTGTTGCCATCAATGAAAAAGGGGGAGATTGTTGCAAGTATGAAGGTTTTTCCATTGATGTCAACAAGTTGGTTTTGTCATTGATATCAACTATGTGTTGAGGAAGGTTGTTGCTTGATGAAGATGTCGAGGATATTGAGAAAATTGTGAAAGAGGGAAACAATTTGTTGTAGTTTGTGCATGTATAGTTGAGATATTGAGGAAGTTTTGTGAGTACATGGAGCTATCTTTATGTTGCAGTGTCTAGAGATGTGTTGTAATGATGTAATGTGCTAAGATGGTGTCTTGGGTGATTGGTTTCCAAGTTCTTTTGAGAAAATTTGATAAATAGAGAAAACAGTATTGTGCAAATGTTTAGTACCTACTCTGGGATGTGCTTCGTGTTTCTTCTATGTTGATGCTATGCCTGTGCAAGTATGATAGGTTTTTTAGGGTTTTTAGTAGTTTCTATATCCAAAGTTGTTTTTGGATCATCGTGAAGAGTGAGATATGTTCACCAGCGTGTGAACTAGGTTTTCAGTGTTGTTTGTTGTGGTCTGGGAGAAATGTATTTACTCCACATTTCTCTGCAGTTTGGTTTCAGGCTGTACAAATTTGGGAAGTTTCTTAAGTTGATTTTATCTTTCAGAATTCAAGTTTTCTCATGATTTGGTGTAGTACAATGTGTGTTTCATGTTTTAATGTGCTTATAAGGTTAATTAGATGTTCTAGGTTGAATTATTTCTATGATACAAGTTTGGAAAAAATATTTTTCAGATCTCAGGTGGTTCATGGATTGTTCCAAATCATGTAAAAGATATTTGTGTGGTCCATGTGTCATCTTGATCAAGTGGGAAGTGTGTAGTTAATAGTTTTATGGTTTTAAGCATGGGTAATGGCCAACCTGATGTTTACACTACATGCGAAGCGAATTCAAATTTTTTGGAAGCGTGTTGAGGTGTGTTAGGAAAAAATTGGGTCCTAACTAAGGATTTATGTGGGTCACCTTCATTCCTATTCACTGCAAGAATTTTTGGATTCTGACCTAATTTGAAATTGTAAATGTAAAGGATGTGTTACTAACCTTGGAGAAGGTTTTCAACATTGAGGATGATATAAATAAGAGTGGTGGCGTTGGAAGATCTTAAGATAGATGTGAGAGAGATATAAGTGATGAATGTGGTGTGAATTACAGAAGTGTAGGATGTGAATTTGAGCAGAACAGTGTGAACTTAAAAGTGTTGGAATTCTGAAGGCAACGAGCTAAAGGAATCCACAATCTTTCAAACAAGAATATGAAAGTGTTGGAGTAATTATGGTGGATTCCTTGTTGCATTGAGATAGTGATTTCTATGTAACATTTCTATCTTCATTTCATATTCTAGTAATGAAATTTGGTTGTGAGCCCTATCGGATAGTGTGTCCTATTCTGGAAATGAGCCCTTGTACTAGTTTTGCAATTACTTATATTGTGAGCTAATCCTCCCCATAATTTTTCCCTCATTGGGTTTTCCACATAAATCTAGTGTTCTCTTATGTATGGTGTTGTTGTTTCAACTTTTGTTATTTTCATTTCATGATTAATCACTATAACAAAATAAGGATTTAATGAATGCTTGTGGATTTGATTACTATTGAGGGTTTTGATATTTTAATTTGATACAACTGATTCACTCTCCTCTCAATTTTCCTGTTCATTCGACACCATACATGTCATATACCTCTCATTAATCACATATAATCTACTCTCTCTGTCACCTTTTTTTATTATCATCATCATCATTCTCACAAAATCCAAAGTTAATCTCCTATATATATCCATATCAAGTGTAACTTCAATTAGGTTGGCCTAATTAGAAGTAACACAAAAAATTAAGCGTGCCATCCTCAAAAAAATTTGTCCACATCTCATGCCATAATTCAAAATCCAATTCACCTTAAGATAGGTTGGGATGGACCTAATATAGATCCCACATAAAATAAAATTACTTGCTTGTTCTCCACAAAATATCAAACATGTTAGGTCAGCCCAAAATAAGACCTAAATACAAAACCTTCATATGTACATACAATTTTCCATACATGTGACTTCAAAACTCAATCTTTCTTTGAATTACCACTCAGTTGGCATCTAATAGATTATCCCCATCATCACAAAAAATAGATTATCCACAAAGGAATGCAAAATATTCCACATTGATACATTGTACAAGGAATGACTACAATATATAGGGTTGGACTCTATCATTCATAACTTTCAAAATAATTCACAAAATGTCACAAAATCTTGAATGTAGATACATCTGATGGTCTCAAACCTACAATTAGAATTGTAGAGTGACATATCAACTTGTGGTGGAGTGCGGACCCAAAAAATGATGCATTGAACCACAATACTACCAGAAGCAATACTTAGCCAAGTTCCTATATAACCATATTTTTCAGATCAACTTGTTCTATCTAGATGTCTTCAATAATTCTTCCAATCCATGCTAGAGTGATCATAACAATTTTTACATCAATAACAACATTGGATCACACAATATATTCACCTCATGCTCATGTTTCCAAACAACATCAACAATGACAAACTTCCAACTATATTTCCCTAACTTCCAATAATCTCCCCCTTTGTCATTGATGGCAACATGCATATCAAAAATATTTTCCAAAAAAAACTTGTCTCTCCCCCTTATACATATCTCTCCTCAAAAATTATCTCAATATCACTCCAAGTGTTTTTCAAGTGTCTCTTCCCAGCTTTCCAAATGTTTTCCAAGTATCTCTCCCTCTTTTGAAATCAATGAAAAAGGGTATACCAGTATAAAAAAACTTTGTATACTCCTTAGATATATATGTGGGAAAAAGTAACTAGAAAAGTGTGTTGACTCCCCCTCAGGGAATAACCAAAAACTTCTATACCTTCCGCATATATGCAAAAAGAACCTAAAACTTTGAAAAAAATGCATAAAAGTATAAATTTTCAACCTGAAGATGTTGACCCTTGAATCTTCTATAGGATGACTTGACAAGTGAATCTACCTTCTTCCCATAGTTTCTTTGCTACTGCAAGTATTCTATATTGTGACTCAAGCTTTACCAAGATTTCCTTTCCTTCTTCTAGACTCTAGGGAGTAAGATTTATCTCTGAAATCCTATTTGAATCGGCAAGGGCATTTGAAACAGGTATATGCTTCATTTTCACCAAGTCCCTTAGCTTCTCAAATTGTCTAATTATTTCTTCCTTTCAGCTCTATAAGGTAAATTATTCTTCATGTAAGGTCACTAAAGTAGTCTAGATCTGATCATCTCTATCTTGTATCAGGTCATAAGTGTTTGATGTACAACTTATTTGTGTCTCAATTGTATTTATAGCATCCTTTATGCTTTGTGTAACACCAGGCCATTTCATATAGTACATAAATAGGTTCCTTGCTACCTCTTCACAGGAATGAAAATACTTCAAAATATCTTCTAATTTGTTGTGTGTAGATGCACATTTTTCTATAATTTCCAATAACCTCTTTTCTACAATCCATGCTTCAATTTCTTTTTCAACTTGTTCTCTTCATTTGGAGGCGTATCCATTGAAGTTCTCCATTATCTCTTGTGATGTCATTACAACTTTACTGATCTCATGATCATGTTGAGCATCATCTATATCTTCCTCAAAGGTCACAATGATACCAACTTCCTTTTTCCTTATGGATTTCTTCTTAACTCTACTTGTGGTTTTATTTTCTTCTGCCCTGATGGCATGGACTACCAAAGGGGATTTATCCCTTGCCAAAGCACTACTTGTGGATCTCCTCTTCTTACCAGTTGTGAGTAAAGATGCAGTAACATATCTCCTAGAGCTACCAGAGGCTTCTTATATACTCATGTTTGCGCTATCTCTCTCTATAGCTTCCCTAGCAATGTCTTTTGAGATGCCAAACTATTTGGCATATGATTCTACCTTAGCATCAACCTATTTCTTTATCTATGATTTCATGAAAATTTGAGAAACTTCCATTGTCTTTTCTCTAAATTTTCCAAATCTTGGTCTGTTGGGATCCTTAGGACTATTCAACAATACTTCAATACAACCAATAGCTTCATCTTCTATTACTTCATAGCCAAGCTTTGGAACCCAAACAATTTTGGGTTCAACTACTTCCATTATGCAATAATCAGCAAAAACCAAAAAGGTAATGTCATTCATGAATTTTCTTACCACATCTCTCAAAATTATCTATCTCATATTCATCCTTCTTTGAAACATTGCAAATAATTTTGTAAGGGCATTACCCTGAGCATTCATATCTCCAAGATTTCTCATGTAGTCTCTTATTTGATGAGCAACATGGTTTTCACTCGACCAATCAACCTTTCCAACTATTGAAACTTCCTTCATAAAGTAGAAAACCAAACATACCACTAGTGTACCATACATGAATACATGCTTTTTCTTCTTAATTTCCTTCAGGTTCTCCATTAGTTATTGCTAGAGCAACTCACAAAGGTCATATTCACTATTTATCTCAATCATATCCATTGCCACATGAATTGTGGTGGTAGAGATTGAATTATCTTCACAAATCATATGTCTAATAACCATAACTACATATTGAATTGCAATTTTTTTGATAGGGTTTATTGCAGTACTCATTGTCAACATTATGTCTTTGTTCTTGGTAGATTTCTAGATTGGAATCGGTCTGGTGGACCATAAACCAAATATTTATCTAATCAATTCTTTAGTCATCATGTGAGTGCCATCAACTTACATAAAATGATCATGAATTTTGCTCAATTTCATTATAATGTACTTCTCTTCATTGCTAAATTCTTGAAATTGGTGCCACACATCTAATTTCTTCTCAATAATGATATTGTATTTTGGTTTCAAGGTGTAATATTCTCCAACTAATTCATCTACCCATAGATTGAAGAATTTTCTGTAGGGGTACTCTTCCATATTTCCATGAATATAAGCCCTAATATCTTCAATATGTAGAACCCCAAGAGATATATGCAAAAATGCACCTAAGGGATCATTTTCTAAAACTTTGGAAGAATATATTTTGATTTTGGGTTGTGGTTTTTGAGAAATATCAAAATTTATAGTGTCACCATTGCATTCAAATTTCCTTTTACTGATAATTATGGAAAATTAGAATTTGTAGGGATTGCTGAATACCCTTTTCTCTTGCTCAACGAAGTAGGGTTTTGAAATTCTACAACTTGGAGATGCTTCTGACCCTTCAAACCTAGTTCTTTTTCCTCTACTCTTCTTTGAATACATTCAATGAAATAAATTTTTCTTCACAAGTACACTTTTAACTCTTCAATTTGACCTATTTCAACAATAAATGCTTCAGACAAAAAGTTGGTGGCCTTAAATTCTTGTATGCATAGTCAATTTTGCAAGCTCCACAAATTGCCACATTAGTATATTTTCTTTCGTAATTTTCTTCCTTAGATTAAGAATTTCATTCTTCATGAAATATTTGCCACATTAGTATATTTTCTTCCACAATTTGGGGCTTTTTTAGGGTTTGAGAAGGAAAAATCAACTTTTTAATTCAAATTTTTGGTTGATATCGACTTTTGAGATCTAAAAAAGGTAAGTTAGGTGTAAATGCCTATATAAGCAAGCTTATAAGTCATTATTTGATCTAAGCAAGAATTTTCAAGAGCAATTTCAAGGTCCAAGCATTCAAAGTCTTCAAGCATTTTTTCACAAGAGCATTCAAGTTTCAAAAGCAAGCAAAGTTGAAGTCTTGGAGCAACATTAAAGTGTTTTTGCAGGTCTTCAAGCTCACTTTCATCCAAGATATAAAATTTTCAAGGTTGATCATGGTTGTCTATGGTGAATCATGATGGATTCTAGGTTGGGGAGATACAATTAGCCATCAAGACAAGCCTAATGACTTGTTTTCAAAGTGATTCCATCCTCCATCATCACTCTAAATTCAGCCCAAGGAAGGTATAATCTTTATTAGGGCTCATTTGGGTGATTAGAGATCTCTCAAAGTGAGTCATTCATCTTCTTGTTTCATTCATGCATCTCATACTTGCACATTAGAATAGGGTTGCATTGCATTTCAGATTTCCTAATCTTAGACACACTTAAGGTTAGGATTCACATTTCTATTTACATTCATGTTTCATTATTTCCATCAAGGTTTAATTACCAAACTAGGGGTTTGACTGAGGCAAACCCACCATAAGAAAATCAAGTCTATATTCTATTTTGCAGGTATTTTTATAGATTCAGACATGAAAATTAGTTTGGAAGGAAAAAAAAAATATTGGAGCACAGATATGAACTTTGAATTCCCAAAAAAGCAAAATGGAATTGATACACCAGAAGTGGCGTATGAGTCTCACTATAGGCATTTTTCCAAATTTTTGCAGTTTCAGATACCCTTTTTCCAAAAACCTGTTTTGCATAGAAACCCAAATTTGGGACTGATACATCCAGACTGGCTTTTAGGTTTTTCAACATTTCAGGCCTTCATTCAGTCTGCTTCAGATTCCTAGGTGCACACATTTCAGATCATAGCTTTATGTTCTGTTTCACATGCATTTTTAAGCCATTTAGTTAAAGATTGCATCAAATTAGGGTTAAGCATTACATCTTGCATTGCATTTGTCTTTCCAAGCCCTAGCTTGGTGGTGAACCCCTCATTAGTTTACAATCAGACCCTAGGACAACCCTATTACAAGATTTCTTTCCCCTTTGCATACTTTAGATTGAGATCTTTAGGGTTTCCTTTCAATGAGGTAATTGGAAAGTGGGTTTTGTTCTATGTCCTAAACCATACAAAAGCAACTCATCCATTTTTCGTGAGAAAGATTGATTGAGAATAGGAGAGATAGTAAGATTGATGCAAACTGAGGAGTTTTGAGAGGTATATGCATGCAAAGGGTCATTTTAGCATGTTTGCGAGCGAGCAATAGGCAAGAAACATAGTGTCTCAAAAAGTACTATAGCAGAGAATCTATTTGGTATGTATGTGCAACACACAAATGTTTGCACGACACAAATTTGTTGAAGACATAAATTTACCTGAAAGGTTAGGAATGAATGGGTAAGGATTATATTAAGATGGGATAAAAAGGGACATTGCATTATCAGATTTAATTTATCTAAAGGGGAGGTAAATCTAGAATGTGAAATTACATAGGATGGAATTTTTGACATTACATTTTCCCCCCACTTTAGCGAGCATGTGCATTCTAGTAGATGTGAGCTAAAGTAGAGAGAAAGAGGTTGGAGAGCATATACCTAGGATGAAGAGGACACAGGTCTTCGATCCTATATATGTGATTGTGAAGTTGAGCCAAGACATGAAGAGGACATGGGTCTTCTATCTTGCAAATTTGACTGTAAATTTACCACAAACATGTTAGATATAGAAAAGGAAAGTCTAGTCAATTTTCCCCCAAGATAGATGACGAGATCAAGATAAATGACACTTCTAGTCAGGTTTCCCCAAAGCTAGATGATGAGATCATAAGACAACACAATTTTTAAGATATTTTTGAAAAATATAAGAATATTCATATATGATAGTACCCCCCTTTAGAATGATATGTGTTATGTAGAGGAGCACAAGTTATTCTAAGGAGAAGAAAAACTACGAGATATTTTTTGTCATGATATGCATAGTGAGATGTATCCATAGAATGTTATTGCATAAGTGATAACACATAGAATCCACATCAGGAAAAAGAAAGGATAAAGAGATCAAAAGCATAGGGGGATCCAAGAATTCAAGGTTAGAACTAATCATAAATGTATGTATATATAGTGTAAATTATAAGAACTATCATCACCCCCAAATAAATTGGGACAAGAAGAAGAGTACATGAAGATGAATGAAAAATCAGGTCAACATGGAAGAGGCCTAAATACCCTAACACTTTGCATCATTCTTGATGTGAAATGAAAATTTTATGATAAATAGAAGAATGATAGAGCATATAAAGGAATTTTATGATATATTTTCTCTCATGTATCCAAGTACCTACAAGGGTATCAAGGGTCCTTGAAGGAAAAACAAAAAACCACACAAATCTAATCTAAAGATAAGAAGAGGTACTTCTCTAGTCCAAAACCTCTAACAAGTCATCCTAATCCCAATCTAGATCATTTTAAGGGGAGGGAAGATGATCCTGCAAAGGGAGGATAGCAAGGGTAGTACTAGATGACTCACTTGCAGCAAGGGACAAGGAGGAGGTTGTCTAAACGTCCTCATCTAGGAAATCCTACGAGGTTAACACTATTTACTTATCAAAGATGGATGAAAGGGTTGGGATGTCCTCCATCGAGTCAAACATGCACTTCTATAAGAAGTGCAATGACTGAATAGAAGGAGGTGGATGAGCCAAGATGTCATTTTTAGCCTTCGAAGGAGGGACAATGAAAAATTTCAAGGAAGAAGGAGAATCCTCCATCATAAGAATGGAACAAACCAAAATAGGATGAGATGAAGAAGACAAAGAAGTCTTTTTATGACTATCCTTCAGAGCAAGGACATGCTCTAATTTTCAATTAAGAGGAGGATGCAAAATCCTCTCATCAAAAGTGGAAGAAACAAAAGGAGCTATAGTGGATACGACCTTCCTATGAGGCATATCCATGGGCTTAGAAAAGGGAGGAAGATTAGGGAGAGATATGATAGAGGGAGGCTCTAAAGAAGGAGCAATGAACACTTGTAAAAAAATCCCATTTGGTGTAGGGTTCATTAGGATCCATTGAGGAATCCAAAATCAAAACTGAAGCAATAGGAGTAGAAACAAGAATAGGAATAGAACCAGTAGAGACAAAAAGAAGAACAAAAATGAAGGGATCACCCTTAGTCTTCAGCAAGGAATAACACTCTCAAGCCAATGCCCATTGGTGATGCTTGCACTCAAATGAAAGTTGGTTTTGGTTGAGAAGACTTCAAGGTGTCCCGCTGCATCAAAGGAGTAATCTTTATGGTCATTATCGACTAAGGAATAAGCTCCTTAGGAGGGGCAGGAGGTACCATAGAAATAGAGACCTGAGTCTCGACCATGGGTTCCTTTTTTTTCTCTACTTTGGAAGTAGGTGGAGGAATGGGAGGAGACATTGGGGACCAAGATGCGGGAGCAACACAAGAAGGGAAAAATCCAATTGCATGCTTTCCCTTACCATATAAGGTAGGGAAAGGGATTGTGGGTGAAACTGGGAGTTGGAAAACTTGAGGTTTAGATTTCATGAACACGTGCTCCTTTCCATTCCCTATCATAGGCATAAGGAATCAAGGACACCATTAGTAGTTTTGAAATTGTGGCAGAAGAGGAAGGTCTACTCGAGGGAGCATGCTTGTTTGTAGCCTTTGAAGAAGAAGGCATAGAGGACAAAGCATTCTTTTGTACACACATAGATGCCTTCATGGACATGGCATGAGACAAAGGGGAAAGGTATTAGTAGGGGATGAAGCTCTAGTCTTGTACCTAAAATAATCCCTATAGAAAAAGTCTCCATGGGGTGTAAAGGTCCAATAGGAGCAAGCCAACAATGGTCTAATGAAATCCCCCACATGACATAAGGGATTTTTATCTCGTGTCATAGATGGTATCCAACATTCCATCATGAGGTAACTTAAGTAATTTTTGGACTACCAATGTGACCACTTTCATGGAGACTAGCCATGGAATGCCAAGTCTCACTTTGAATAGGTTAGATTTAGGAATCATGACAAAAGGAACATTGATGGACTTGTGCCCAACAAGGATCGTCAAGGAAATAAAACCAATGGGTGGTACAAAAAGGTCATCATGATTATAGATCATGGCCTTAGATTCCTCATATTTATCCTTATACAAATTTTTAATGAAAAGTGTGTCCTTCGTAATAACATTTACCCTATTGGTAGGGTCAACTATAACACTAGTTAAGATGTTGTCGTTAACTTCAGCATGGATGTAAAGAGGAGAAGGCTCCCTATTAAGGGTAAAGTTGTGTGGTGTAAAATTTATATAAAAAATATTAGATCCAGATGATTCATGGGAGGAATAGGAGTAAATGAGACTGTGCTCACATACTCACAATTACTAGATTCAGAAGAGGTAGAACCAGTAGTGATCAAGTTAGTAGAATAAGATGGAAAGGGTTATGTATAGATCTATAGTTGGATTATCCTTGGCTAAAAATTTGTTCAAATTTCTCTTTCTATCATTGAGTTGGATGGAACTACTATCTATGTGGTCCTCTACTACAAGTCGAAGACATACATAGTGTTTGGTGTCATGACCTAGGACATGAGGATATTGATAATTTTTTTGCACATCATACCAACTAGGGTATGGTTTATCATCGAGCAATGGTTTGAATCCAGGAAGAGAAATTAAATTAGCTTTTAGAAGTTTTTAAAGAACAATAGTGTAATATTTAGATCATTTTTTAAAGATCTTATTGCGTCCAACAATGTTCTTTTTAGTAGGAATGAAAACAACATTTTCTACTGCTTTGTGTATTTTTGTTTCTTGCATCACTTCCATTCACCCCCACCTACTAGCAGTGATGGAATCACTTCACACAACCACTCGAAATAGTTATATATATCATCCTTCCATTTACAGTGTCCATTCTTAGTAGGAGATGACCTTAGCTCTAAATTTTGAATGTGAACAATATAGATGAAATATAGGGAAAGGGAACCCTTTTGGTTTTTGGAATTTCCCAAATTTCATTAAAAAAAGGGGTTATGAGGGAGGAGATGTGATGAATTGAAAATGAAAGGATGAAATGAGGGTTTGATGGATTTGGAAAAGCTATAAGATTGACCTATTACCT
Source organism: Sequoia sempervirens (assembly GCA_007258455.2). NCBI lineage: Eukaryota > Viridiplantae > Streptophyta > Pinopsida > Cupressales > Cupressaceae > Sequoia > Sequoia sempervirens. Next base: position 137,950 of record VDFB02132308.1, read on the forward strand.
GATAGGTGAGTCAACTAGACCTTAACCAAATCTGGAAATGTCCTAATGATGAAATGTAATGATCTAGCTATGCTAACAATATAATTTGTTATTCTGATGCAAATACAAAAAGTACAAAAGTTCACAGATAAATTCAAACAATATATAGAAATGAGCAAAGTAGGACATTGTGCACCTATGGTTCAAATTTGTGGCAGAAAATGGAGGACGTAGATGCCTAGGGCATGAGTGTCCTTGTATGCTTTTTTAGATCTATTTTTGGGGTCCTTTGATGTAGGATTTGAGCTTCAAAATTTTTCCTTCAGATCTATTGGAACAGTTTTGGATATTTCTATAATCGAGTTTCCATGACTTGACAAGTGGTATGACAACAAATGCCACAATGAATGATTTATCTTCAAGATCCTTTTAATGTCCTTCAAACCTGAGATTTGCACATTCACAAAGAGAAGAAATATTGGGCCATTTTAGGGGCTTTCCTTAGTCAAACCTTGTGTAAATGTTTCCACTTCCACAATGGAAATGTCAATGATAAATAGATAATGAATAGGAAGGAATGATGAAATCACAAAGTGCTACAACTCGCCACCCTTCAATGGCTTCCTTGAAGGACTAAAGTCATGCACATCACTTCAAGGTATTGATCTTTCTTGCTTGATTTGATTGAATGCTTGAATGCTTTGGAGACTTACAAAAGTGTTAGCCTTCACAAAACAAAGATAACATGACACACATAAACTCCCATAGAATTTAACATGATGTTAGGATCTTGAATTTTTGCAATGCAACTCTAAAAATGTTTCTCTTAACTTGTTCTTGATGATAGTAATTGATCTTGATGTTCACTTCTTGCTAGATCTCTCTTGTTAGATTTTAAATGATGCAATAACTAGGTATTAATAGGTATTTGGGGCGCTGGTCTGAGCTCAGTTGGTTAAGGTGTTCCCTATAGCAGGGCACCCACCATGGGTTCGACTCTCTGGCGCTCCCATGGTACCAGTTGGTGTGTCCCGCCAGCACTGCCGGTCACGATAAAAATTTTACCGGCGGCGGGGGGTTATATGGGGGGCCGTGCTGCACCCGATTCCCCTCGTTAAAAAAAAAAAGGTATTTATTCAATTTCTCAAAAATTAAATCTTGACAACCAACTTTAGACAATTGAATTACAAATATTAAATTGTTGACACTGACATATTTAAATTTGGAGCCAAAATTGGGCGACACTCATGCCCAATGCATGAGTGTCCTTGCCCTATTTTTTGAGATTTTAGGTGTCAGGGGCAAGGTCTTAGACAGATGCAATTGATTCCCACTTGCAATTCCTCTGAAATTATAAAAAAATAGGCCATATAATGCATAATTAATTAGGAAATTAAATACTCAATTAGGTCCAATAATTTAAGGGGGGACCAAACATAAGCAAAATTGTTATGGGTGACAATTTACGATAGTACAATATAAAAATAGGGATCTTCCTTGTTGCTATTATAGGTGCAACGTTTTATCATTTTAAGAGAAATTTCATTATTGTGTATTTTTGTAAATGCTAGTGTGGCTATCAGAGCTTTATAGGGCACAAAATTTGCTAGTTCAGACCATTTTGATAGATTTTTGTTTTATGTAAAGGTAGATAAAAATGTTTCATACGGCATATTGTTTGTGAATGTCTCCATCAATACTTGTAGAACTTTAAGGATCTCATCTCAATTACGGTTTCTCTTACCACACTTGCTGGTATGATTATAACATGAATTGGTAAATCTAACAACATTCAAAATATTACAAACCTTGTAATGGCATTTTAAATATTTTAAGTGGATTTTGGCAGTGTTTTTATGGATGATTAAGTATAATTTGTAAATTTCTATTAGTACTCTAGTGCATATGAATGTATAGATGTTTTCTTTGTGTTTCCAATTTGATGTTCAATTTGATATTTGTGACTCTATACCCATGAATAGGAATCAATTTGGAATCATTTGATGAATATCATGCATATCATCAAACACAAACCAATAGTATAGTTTTAGGACCTTATGTGCATCCATGACCATTATAATTATAAACAAGGGATCATTCTCAAGTGAACATTCATTAGACATATTTCATGTTGGTTATGTGTGCACACTTATATCAACTAAATAGGGGTTTGAGGTAGCCAATTGTTCTTAGTTTAGTGAAAGTCTTTGGGACCAAGACAAAAGCTTAGGTTTGGCTTTTCATATTTAGTTATTGTTCATTTTTGGTGATTTCAATCCCTATAAAGTATACCCATATGAATACCCTCTTGAGTCTAAGATGAGATCAAGTGTAGGATATATAACCCACTCTTGTAGAGTTAGCTCAAATTCATTTATTTTTCTATTGATGAGATGATTTAAATTGCATGATGAAAACCCTTTCCTTGTGAGTGAGATTTGATTCTAGGAAGTGGACCAGTGATTTTGAGACCTAAAAAATTGGTGACATTTTTAAGCCTTAAGCAATTGGAAACATTTTAAACACCTCAGTGACAATTTTTTTTAGCTATACATCTTGATTAGGTGAGTTTGATAGCCTATCAACTCATGTCCAACAAAATGGTGTTGTTGTTCGGGAGAACCTAAGGGTGGTTTGCTACTATTCTCAATGGTTTAAAAAATGTTGTACATTTTTTTGGGGTAAGTTTGGTATCTTATCAACTTACACAAACCTAATCACACATAAATAATGAGAAGGGTTGTTGGTTTGAAAATATATTGAGAACTTGATTGGTGGTTGCAACCTAGAATACAATTTGTACCTTGGAGGTTTGTGTAATTCAAGGGTTTCCCCACTTTTGTGAGGTGGAAAATTTGTTGTCCAAGAATTTTTTTTGGTACTATTGTTCATGTTTCATGAACACATATCAAGTGATTGCAGCTGAGGATAAGGTACATTTTTCTCCTTCCATACTTTGAAGCATGGTTTCTTTCTTGGTAAATAAACAAATTATTTATTTTACCTCTCTTTTCTACTTTGTATAATCAAATTGTAACAAGTCATGGATAACTAGAGTGGACTCATATACCATAGGGATAAATCAACAAATGTAGTATATAATTCAAACCCTAGATGCTATGATAAAGAAAATATCCAATACTATTATGAGGATGAGCCACCATGTTGTTCATATAGCCCAACACAAAATAAAAATCCAAATTCAAACCTACAGGTATCCATACTTGAAAACATGTCAAGGATAGATAAGCTCAATGAGCTCACAAATGAATGTGAAGAAAAAATAAATACCATATGATAAAAAATGCACCCAACTATTATAGAAAAATAAGTTTCTCACTCCCATGTTATTCCACTTGATCTCGCTTATATGCAACTTGAGCTTTTTTGATCAATTATGAAAGGAAAACAATAAAATATTCAATCCACATATTGATGCCAATGCTCAAAGAGTATGATAGTGATCAAGGGGATGCACATGCCAATGTATTTTTCATATTTCATGGAGAAATATTAGTTTGAAGATGAGGACATATGGATGAGATTATTTTTTAGGTCATTGACGAGGAAGAAAAAAATTTGGTATGCTGGTTTATCAAAGAAATCCATTCCTCTTAGAATCATTTTGTGGTTGCATTTGAAGAGGAATTCACTTTAGATCCTACTACTCTTGTTGAAGATCTAGAAGACATTAAATGGCAAGAGGGAGGGTCTAGCATGGATTTTAATCACAAGTTTATTTTTTCTCTTTCTTGGACCCCAAATGATTTCAAACATAACACACCTTCTTGTATTGATATGTTCCTTGAAGCTTATAAGATGATATGAGTTTAAAATGAAAATAATTTAACTTGGTAACCATTATTTTATTTTCTTAAGAACTAGGACCAAATTTGGAAAGAAAACATAGAGTATAGGAAAAGGTGTTCATTAGATTCTTCCATAACCTTAAATAGGAGACACTTATAAGGACCAACCTTCCCAAGAATTTGCAATATATCCATACTCTAAGAAATAATATAGAGGAAATGATTAGCCTTAGGAAGCTTGTAGTTATCCCAAATATTCTTGGCAAGAAAATCTAATCGAGAAATAAATTTCTCAACAAGGGAAAGGTAAGATGAGGCAAAAAAATTAAAGAAATCTTTGTTTCAATCCCACACTAAATAACCATCATTGTCAACATAGGGAATATGCCACTTTAGAATTTTTTTTGATTGAGACACACAACAAATCATTGCTACTTGTAATGTCCCCTTATTAAACTTGTCCTAGAACATAATATTCACAGTTAGGATAAGGGATTTGAATTTACCAACACTTAATTTTTCACACGTAATTTGCCTTGAGGACATGCACACATTATGCATTTCCAAAAAATACACATAGTTCCTTAATCCAAATTAATTTAGACAATTCTAGATTGAACATTTTAAGAATAAGATAAATACATTATCATCTAGTGCATAAAACGCATTATAATCTGATATGACTTATTACTCTTGATCAGAATAGATATTCGCCTTTTCCTCTTTCCTAACCTCATCAACGGATGGAAGGATTACTGTGCCAAGGGCATGTGAACGGTTTTCAAGTGGACTCCCTCAAGGTTTCCTACCCATCTTGGGACCATCCAATAATTGACTGAATTACTAGCCTTTCCCTTTACAAACTTCCTATCCTTAGTGGGTATTAGCGAAAGGAATTTTGGCCTGAAATCTATTCTTATAGTAAAAGTCATAATAGCTTAATAAGACACAATAATTTCTATAAGAAACATTATTGTGACATTGATAAATATTATCCATTAATCTTTAGATGTGGAATTAGTCATTCATTTATGCTGAATAGGTGAAACCCAATATATTGACATATATATTTATTAATTGCAAAACATGTCATTAATATGCATAAACTTATCATATTGTACTTGGTCAAATTCATAGTTTAACATAGATTTAAGTGTTAGAAGCATTCACTGAATATTGAATAAGATATGGTGATAGTTATTGTACAGTAACCCACTATCATAGTAATTTGTATTGGTTCCATAATCTTTTAATGAATAACTAATGGGCGAGGATACTTACCTCTTGATTCAGCGCACTATACTACTTTTCTAAATGTGTTCTCTATCACCCTCGATATGTCTCTTGTCTTCCACGTATGATGATTCTTCCTAGTGGAGGCACTTAAACCCGAATCTTACTTTTCAAGTGTTTCTCAAAGAGACATCAAAAGCGTTAGGGATTCAATAAGCTCTATGATAGTGTCTAATTAATTAGATCAAATATGATATAAATATTTCATCCTTGTCGAAAGGATTATGCATTTTCTTCTTATTACTTCACTATGAAGGATTCTTCTATAATATATATTGCATAAGTACATTAAGGTAGATGTTAATATCTTTCTAGATCCCATAGATGGATTCTATTATACCATTTACTTACTCTTGTGAATAGTTTCTAACATAAATCATAATCATTTATTCTATAACAAAAACTACTTACCTATTTTTGCAAATACTCCTCCTTCTCTTTCGATATTTATTATTTGTGTCTTATTTTCCAACTATGATTTATGTCCCATCCATCTTCCTTTTTCTCCAGCGATGATATGGGCTATCATAGCTCCATAACAAATTTGTGATAAATGAATATGTTAGCTATTTCTAATCAATTAAAATCATGCAATTGAGTTTTATAAGAGGTTGAGACCTCTACTATTATGTTGTTTCTGATTACAACTTCCATTTATGTGATTTATAAATGATGCTATGTCAGGATGTGTTGATTAATTATGCATCTTGATGGTTTGAATTGCTGCTCCTCAAGAGCACTCCAAATCTGAGTCACCAATGTATAAATTTGTACAACTATTCCCTAATTCGATTCCATTTCATTCCTTACTCCCAATATATATATATATATATTTCTCTCTTCTTCCTCTTCTTAATAGCTTTTTTATATGTCTATGTCTCATCCATAAGAGACACACCCCTTTGGAATGGGATGACCATCCAAATGATCATGAATCTTAGTTAGGATTATTTATTATTTGCCAAATATAATTGTTGCCTTAATAATATGAAGTCCGCCTTTCTTAAATTAAATTGTCACTTGTTCTTTACTTCCATCATTGTTGTTCAATGCCTTATATTCTAGCAATTCTTTTCTATTCCAAATTTGTCGTTAATTATTTAATCATCGGGTTCTCTTTAAATTCTCCTTATATTAATCGATATCTTTTAATTTAAAAGAGTTGCCATAATATTTGCTAAATGAATCGACTGTTGCAGGGGACAGGTTCTGACATGGAATATCCTGTACCCTTGAATTAAGTAAATGTTTGTAATATGTTTTATATTAACAGATGTTTCTTAATATATATTTCATTTATATATATATATATTGATAATTGTGTTTATCTTTTGATAATAACATTTATAGTTTATAATATTATTATTTATAGTGGTATGTTTATTTATTTGTATTTAATATTTCACACTCTAATACTAAAGTATGATAGCAATAAATTGTCTATATTTTTATTATCTTATTTCAATGTGTCACAATATTTTATATTTATGTATTTAGGGTAAATAGTAAATTATCAATATTTGTATTTACCATAATTGTCTAATATTGATAATTTAATCATAATATTATTTTTATATATATTTAAATGTTAATACTTATATTTATATCTAACGATATTCTAGGTTATCTTAACTATTTTATCTTGGAATTGTATTCCACATTATTACAATGATTATAGAATCTAATATGCATATTCTAGGCATTACAATATAATAATTATAATTATAATACTATCAAATCATTCATTGCTTGTCCTCAAGCAATCATAATTCCAACATCTTTTCACTTCAATAGTTACAGCTCCTCAACTCAAGAAGCAATTTGACAAACAAAATTTAACTAATATCTTAAACATAAGACACCATGGAGGAACCTTGTTGGAAGACACATCAAGAATGAAGCTAACACAAGAAGATACTTAATGAGGCATACACATAAATGCACGTAGTTCATGCCGGACACATGTGGGTTACAAAGTATACCCATAAACACACATAAGTCACAAAGTGAGAATGCATGCAAGATGAAAGGCATACACATGAATACGAGACACATGAATACCAGTCACAGAGTAAATCACAAAGTAAGCCACAATGCATAGAAGTCACATTAGGCACTTGGATATATCTGGATACACATAGGTCACACTATATACACTTGAATGCATTTGAATACATAAGTCACACTTGAATACATTTGAATTCATAAGTCACAAGGTATACACTTGGATACACTCGAATCCACAAAGTACACACTTGAATACACATAAGCCACAAAGTATACATTTGAATACACTTGAATACAAGTTGTATATAGGAATACACTTGAATACATAATTCACAAAGTCATAGAGTATACACTCGAATACAAATACAGGTCATAGAGTATATACTCGAATAAAAATACAAATCATAGAGTATACACTCAAATAATACCAATCATGGAGTATACTCTTGAATACAAATAAAAATCATAGAGTATACACTCAAATAATACCAATCATGGAGTATACACTTGAATACAAATACAAATAATAGAGTATACACTTAAATAATACCAATCATCACTAATAGAATTTGACAAATAAATGACTACATGACTAAAACTTTTAGTCATGTGACTAACACTAGTAGAATATGGAAAATAAATGACTAATTTGGTCATTTATAGGTGACTAATTTGGTCATCAGGTAAAATCACAACTAAATGACTAATATCAGACAAATAAAAATGACTAAATAAATGACTAAATATATTGCCAAATTAATGACTAAATAAATGACTATTACTCCTCTATTCTTTTTTCTTTCGAATTTGATCATAATCCATAGATCTTAAGCCCCCCTAATGGGACCCCTACCTAAGTGGGCCATTTGGCTGCCTAGGTTGCTTGGTGCACCAAAAATACCTATTGCATGGAAGGAATTGCCTCTCGGTGTAATCTTAAGGCCTTCACATATTTTATGAAATTTTTTATAAACATTATATTATTTAACTTTTATTACTCATTATGTTAATGAATCATTAATTTTTTTAACTATGATTTGAAGCCAGTTTGATTTTCCTGTTGTGTTATCATGTCAAATGTATCAAAGAGCAATTCTGGTCAATTTCACTAATAAAATATGATTTAAACAATCCAATTGCAATAAAAATAAAGATTGATTCACTTCTATCTTCACTTGCTGATATAATCAACCATCTTAATAATGCAAAATATAAATAACAATGATCACTTTTGGTATGCAAATTTTTTCTCTTTTAGGCTTTATATTGTTAATTATTTTTTTAAAATAGAATTATTTTATAATCTATGAAATCAATTGTGTGTTGATCATTTTTATAGATGTTATTTTTTATACAATTTTGAACTCTAGTAATTTTAGGAGCACATCATGCTTATCTTAATTTTCACAACCTATATTAAAATGACAATGTAGATAGATGATTTTTTTCCCCTAAAAATGAAGATTAATTTTCACAGCCTTCCATGCAATAGTTTTTTTGGGTGCATTTTAGCAATAGGTATTTTTAGTAGACAAAGAAAAAAAAAGGTATTTTTGGTGCCTTGGTTGATCAAGTCGTGTATGCATTTGGAGGGAATCTTAGGTAGTTGATTTTTGGCATAAAACATTGTGATTGCACGTTGGAGGGAAGTTTCAAAGTTTAATACAAAAATTAGTATTTCAGATCCTGCGCACGTTTTAAGGTTTTCCATAATAGAAGATATCAAGAAAAAGCTTCGGTCTAAGAGTACATTGAAAGTCTAACAAAGGAAACAACCATTGAGTGCGAAGAGTGGTGGTTTCCATTTTTGTAATTCCAGAGCTTGTTGAGCAATGTTTTCTGAGTTGCAACACCAGTATCATTCAAGAAAGGGAAAGACATTAAACAAGGTTACAATCTAAAGGTAAGTGGAAATCTTGAATCTTGAAACCTCATGCTAATCTTCATACTTTATGACAGTGATCCTGATGTTAAATATATATAGTTTCATATATTGTTCCTTCTTTCCATTGCTTCATTGTTGTTAAAATCTTGTGCTTTCATTGATATAATGATAATGCTCTTTGACATTGAATGAATCTCATTGACTTTGATCCCTTTTCACTTTGATCCATGGTATTTCACATCTTCTTTGTGCATGATATCGGGTCATATGGCATTCATAACAACTGCTATTATCTCCTTCATTTTGCTATGATCCTTTGACTCATATGCTTTGATATACCATTGATCATTTGCAACTATTTTCCCTCTATATATTGTCTTTCATTCCTATCCCTTGCATTCCTTGGACTATTGTTATCATGCATTGAAAATTGGAACTCTTTGTTCACTGTATTGATAACTCATTGGCACTGTCATTGTTTTTATTCACTGTTATCTTATGATGATTGTTCTTCATAGTCAATCCTTAGAATCATTGTTCTGATAAAAACATAATTTTTCTCTTTGTTTTTACATTATGATCTCATTGCTTTGAACCTTGTGCTTTGTGATTATCACATCTTTGTTACAATCCCTTCAAGGAATGAATTTATTTCTCTATTGACTAAAAGAGACCCCTTTGATCTTACAACCCCAAGCCTCTTAAAGAAAACTTAGAATCAATTGGCAATAGTGAACAAAAAACCATCATAGCTAATTTTATTTCTTTTCCAAGAGCATTCAATGAAAATATAATGGGAAACACACATCACTATGTGGGGTAGGGTTTATTTGATTCGAAAACCTACCTTCAATGTCCAAGTCAAAAAGTTAGCCTACCAAGTCTGTGCCAAGTCCTCCAAGTCTTAAGTCAAAAATCAGCCTGCGAAGACTGTTTTACGTCCAAGTCTTGTATCTATGATACAACTATGATAAATTTTTGAAAATACTATACACAACTGTATGATACAATGCATAAATTTGTAAGCTTTATCATTATATCAAAAAAATCAAACTATAACTCACATAAATTAAAAATGAGTTATAAAAAAACTTATTGTCAAGTAAAATTTGCTCCAAGTCAAAATTGCATTATCCAATTTACATAATTTTCTGTTTAACTGATTTTTGTGGGAAGAAACACTTATTGTAAAAAGTAAAGCAAGAGTTTCTTTCTAGGATTTCAAAGTCCTGTTGTTGACTAGGCTAATAAGATCATTATTGACCATAGCAGAAACCACCTGCAGTAATAGTGTTAAGTTAGAAAATATTCCACATAAAGAAATATATTTTACCAATAAACAGAGCCAATTAGTCTTCTAAAATCCAGATAGCTGAATACAAGAAGAAGGGTAAAACATAAAACATTAAAAGACTTTAAGATGTTGCAAATGCCATGTAATTAGTATAGAAGCATAACATTAAGATAGGAACAATTCATTTTTCTTAAATATTCATCACGAGTTTTCTCCCATAAAGAACTCCCCCCACCATGAGCAATGAGAAGTGCATTTTCCATCTTGTTTGTTGACAGGCATTGCATGACTGCTCCCTTATAATCACCAACAACTAAAGAACTTTGAGTGGCTTCATCGCATTCTGATTATTTAGTTGAATCTTTAGTAGCTTCATGTTGCACCTCTTCTCCATTGCCTAGGGTATCCTTCCCAACAACAAAATCATTTTCAGTGAGAGGAAGTGAGGAATCTTCTTTTGGACTGTGCAAATTATCAAAAAACTCCTCCTCATTGTCTTTGGGGGATGTAACATCTTGTCCACCTTTTGATTGAACTGATGGATCTAATTGTGTTGTATCATCAAGAGTGGCATTGTTGATTATTTCATTGTTAATATCATCAATGTTGGCAGATTGAGCTTCCGGTAAGTCTTGATTCTCTGTTGACTGCACTTGAAATCCAAGGTGCTCAAGTAGCTTTGTCCTAGCATTTCCTTCATCTTCAAACATGACTCTTAGGAAATTCCATGTCTCCCTCTCCTTTTCCAAACTAAATCAATGCAAAAACCAAAAATTTGCAAGTGAAACAATAAAAATGAATGTAAATTGTTATTAATCCCATTAAAAAAGTATCCACAAATAACTAACTGAGAATCTTGAGACTTCTTATCGTACAAAGCTCGCAATGATGATTTTTCACCATTTTCTATTGTAGCTTCAAACTCTGTTGAACGAAGCACCAGACTATCCTTGGTAATGAGATTGTGTATATATACCTATGAAAATACCAGAAAAAAAGGACCATATATCATCTTAATGACATGTACCAAAGAATAAATTATAATCTACCTCAAAAGAGCCAACAACACTCTATGAAACTATACCGGGCCAAAATGTAGAAAGCTTTCCTCCAAATACAAAATTGACACCAACTGGTCTCTTCAACCACCTGGGAACTTTCAAGAGTGCACCTGAAAAGGGAAAAATGAAAAGATAGACATAATGTATTTGCATACAGGATCCCAATTCGTTGGGGGATGTAACATCTTGTCCACCTTTTGACTAAACTGATTGATCTAATTGTGTTGTATCATCAAGAGTGACATTGTTGATTATTTCACTGCTAATATCATCAATGTTGACAGATTGAGCTTCCTATAAGTCTTGATTCTCTGTTGACTGCACTTAAAATCCAAGGTGCTCAAGTAGCTTTTTCCTAGCATTTCCTTCATCTTCAAACAAGACTCTTAGGAAATTCCATGTCTCCCTTTCTTCTTCCAAACTAAATCAATGTAGAAACCAAAAATTTGCAAGTGAAACAATACAAATGAATGTAAATTGTTATTAATACCATTCAAAAAGTATCCACAAATAACTAATTGAGAATCCTAAGAATTCTTATCACACAAAGCTCACAATGATGATTTCTCACCATCTAATATTGCAACTTCAAACTTTGTTGAACGAAGCACCAGACTGTCCTCGGTAACAAGATTGTGTATATATACCTATGAAAATAGCAGAAAAATAGACCATATATCATCTTAATGACATGTACCAAAGAATAAATTGTACTCTACCTCAAAAGAGCCAACAACACTTTGTGATGCTGTACTGGGCCGAAATGAAGCAAGCTTTCCTCCAAATCCAAAATTGACACCAATTGGTCTCTTCAACCACTTAGGAGCTTTCAAGAGTGCACTTGAAAAGGGAAAAATGAAAAGATAGACATCATGTATTTGAATACAAGATCCCAATTCATTGAGAAAATCTTATAAGTGAGATTCCCATTTCTTAACTAAGTCATATATGGTTATCACATAAAGCAAAAATTACCACCCACTTTATGTTTGAAAGCAATTAAAGCACTATACTTGGGTTATTCACAAAAAGTCATTAGTCAAGTACTGTAGGAAACAAATCATGGGTATGTCAAACCAGTAGAGCATAGATAGCAATAGTGATCATGCATAAATATCATGAATAGATTTCCATCAATTAAGGTAGACATATTTCAACAATGAAAAAAATCTAGATGAAATAGACCTACTTTCCTAACACTTTCACTTCTTCTTGTGATTTTCATTAACACCGAAGGTATATGTAGATTGGGCAGGTACCATTGGGATCTAAAGGCCCCTTATTATGTTATTAAACAATACAAACAATTGGGGAAATGTCATTATATGTAATCACATAAGTTGAGGTTGAAGGTATTGTTTGATGCCAATTCAAACAATGGAGGCTCTTGTTGAAATATACCTCTACCTTCTCATCATGGCAAGGACAATGAGATGTAGTTAAACCATGGAAGTCGTGAATATATTTTGATGAAAAAATGAGCCCGAGCCATCATCACTAGTGTTAGGTCTCAAAAGAGCAATTTTTAAACCATAAGGGGTTCCAATCCCTTAATACACCTTTGGCCCACGAAAAAGGTAAGTAGGATTGATTACCTTCTACTCTTCAGGCTCTACCAAACCCAGGCAGGTATACCTAAACAATAAGGTAGATTTGCAGATAGATATGGTTCCTGGATTGAGCAATCTACTTACTATGGCATGTGAGATGAAGCAGATGCAGAGTTTTAATAACTAAATACTAGTGAGACTAATTGAGATTTCAAGTTTGTGAGTTGTATTTTGTATGTAATATCTAATTATGACTAGTGCCTACTTCTATTGGGTGGACGAAGTGGAGGGATGAATGATGATTTTGGAGATAGGGTTTTGTAAGATAGGTAGATTCACTCTTCAGTTTAACTCAAATAGTTGGGCACATTGAATGTTTGCACCTTATGCAAACGTGCAAGTATGTTAGTTATTTGGAATCTTCTTAGTAATCCTAGTGATATCCCCTTATGCTATTGTGAATTTGTGAAAGTATTTAATTCAAATGTGAAAGGAAACCAATTAAGACAATCTATTCAAAAGGACTTTAATTCAAATAGGAACCTATCAAATTTGATTTCTTAAAAGGAATTTTAATTCTTCTGCACATCAAAACTAGTCAATAATGTCACACAACTACAACAAATGTGTATTAACAAATTAAATGTATTTCCACGCACTCAATTTGAATAACATAAAAAACCACTTCAGAGACAGCCAAATAACATATAAGCATACAAATCCACACAACAGTTGAACACTTGAAAGCAAATCAACAATTATGTATAACCTTCTTCATTATATTTATCTTTGAATAATATGCATTATAACAATAGTTTCTGATATGAGATGGATGGGTGAAATGGTGCAATCTATCTTCTTACTAATGCCTACCCTAAAATGGAAATGATGCGATGATGATCTATTCGAGTCTTGGTCTCTCTTATATATGTGAGAGGCAACAAGCTACAAACCCGTTACAAAAAGTCATGTTATTTTATAACTAAACATAAGTAAGAAAATGAAATATTGCAGCAACTAAATGCATCGATCTGTTAATATCCAAGCAGAAGCCCATGACCAACTAAGATCTATTCAAAGCTTCTACTCCATGATATTGTGCTCATGTTTTCGGCTGAATCCTTTCATCCTGATGGTTGCCTTGTTGTGTTTGGTGTATCCATAGTTTGGTTGAGGAACAAATTGAATGCAGAGAGGTGATGGATGTATTCTTGTTCAACACAAGTATCTGCATTGAAGATCACATCTCTCATATCATACTCCCTATACATCATCTTCTTGAGCTTCTTGTGAGTATTTTGTAAAATCATATCCTTGACATTGATCTCTTGTAATGCAACAGTCAAAAGCACATTAAACTCTTCCTTCCAATCATCATATTCTTGAGGATTTCCCATATCATCATAGAGTATTAGAGTCGAATTGAAGTAGTAAAGATCCTCCATGAGCCTATTATGATATCCATTGTGTGTTTCGACCAATTTGTTATGTGTTGCATTTTCTATCCTTTTAGGATTTTCTTGTCTTGAAGCTCTTCTCTCTTTTCGATCATTCTCCCCTGTAATCATTCATTCTCCTCTATTGTTGAGTGACCTTGTTTAAATTTCCTCCAATATTCATCTATACATTTCATCATCTTATTGAATCTTCCCTTGATCATTTCGGATGTAGTATTATACTTGATGGTTTTGACTTCCTTCTCCAATTCTTTACATTTTTCCTAAGATTTTAGGTGGAAATGCTTCCAATAAGTTGTATCAGCCATTGCATCCAATACTCTCTTATCTTTCTCAAGCCATGGGGAATACAATTATGGTGTGGAAGAGGAAGATGATCTTTCTCTTTGATGTGCTAATTCCTTCTTCAACCTATCATTACCAGCTTATCAATCTATGCCTTGGTGAACTTTTCCGCATTGACATTCAACTCTATTGTCTCTATGGGGTTAATATCCCCTACTCTTTGAACCAAGAGATGTCCAAACATTTGGTTTGGATTATCAATCACAACTGGTCTTTTTTCTTGGGGGTACAATGACCAAATAAGAAAGGTGGCCTCATCTGGATTGTATCCAAATCCTGAATACATCTTGTCACTTGCTTCCTTTGTTAAATTCATTGTTTTATCTCCTCTCTTTCTAAAACTATCAAACAAAATTGCAGAACTTATATCCCATCTGGGAAAAAGCAATACTCCAGCTTCTTGGAGTAACTCTCTCCCTCTCTCAGGAGTGATGGACTCCATCTCTTTGTCTATTTCTTTTTCCAATTCTTCCAATATAAAAATTTCTCATTCAAGAGTGACATCCTACATCTTTTGTCTCATTTTCTTTCCTTTATATTCGTAAATAAATGATTTAAACTCAAGAGACTTAACAAAATCTCCATAAAAAATGAACTCCTATCCAACCTTGACCCTAACATCATCTAATAATTCATTTGATGCTTCAAATCTTACAACATTGTGTTCCTGAGGAGGCTCATATTGTGCAATTATGGGAGCACTTATTTGGTGTACTTTCTCTTCCTCCTCATCACTTTCCTCATCACTCTCCTCTTCTTCACTCATATCAATATCTACAAAAAAACTCACATTAGGAGTTGGATGTGAAGGGATATAATCTAAGGGCTCTATATCTTCAGCCTGCACTCTTGAATAGGTTGCATGAAGGGCATCAAAGACAAATGAAGGAACATTCTCTACCACTTCATCCACATGAGAAATGAGTTGCTCAATCCTTGCTAGAGGATCCTATATTTCACCAAATGCCTTCGAATAAGATGGGACATTTATTCTTTTCCATTCCTCTACAAGCATAACCCTATTATATGCAGTCATTCTTTTAGTGGTAGAGGCTTCATCATGGTTTCTAATTACATCTTCATTTGAGAATACATGCTCATATCCTAATAACCCCTGTGATAACCTTGCTTTGTGAATAAAGCCTTCTACATCAATTTTTTTCCTTTTGTTACCTAGAGGGAGGTTATATTGTGCTAATTTAACATCAATTTCCTCATATCCCTCATTTGCAACCAATATAAAGTCTGCAAAACATAAGGTATTGGGCATGATCGATTGTTTGTTGTGTCCTGTGAGGTTTTTGACATCAAATTTTTCCAATTGCCTCACAATTTCTAAGTAGGCAATTCTATTAGGAATTACTCGTGGCAACAAGTGTGGAGTTCCTTCAAACCCATAAACCCTAATCACTATGCAGTTAGGAAAAGCATACCAGTCCCCCCATTTATGATTCACCTTATTCCTTGGGTCATTTTCCTTTGGTCATAGAAATTTTTTCATTTCTGGGGATAAGTTATAATCACGTAGATATCCCAACAACTCCATTAATGGTTTCACAAAAAACTCCTCAAAATAAAGATAATGAGATCTACCAAATCAACTATCCCACAGTGAAGTCCACATCTGTATAGGTTTGAGGTTCCCATTTTCATCTGTATCTTTTATTCTTAATTCTTGAGTCTAGACCCTTCTAACATGTCCCTCGTACAAGAGCAAATGCATGAACATAGAATAATGTTTGAAATGAATATATTCACTATTGTTTTTAATATTTTCAAGCTCCTGGTTTAGGGAATTGGCCAAGTATCTAGCATAATTGAATGACCTAGAATCCTTTCTTTGTATGTTTGTAGCTAAGACCATTGGGGAAATAGACATGAGGGGTGGGACCTCTATCCCCAAGACCTGACCAGTTGAATAATAAGTGTATCTGAAATATTCTTCAAAGAAGTCCTCATTAAAAGGAGGGTTTTCATTACTCGAAAACCTCTTGAGCTGGCCTCCTTCATTCTTAGGCCTATGCAAGGGTAGTTTCCATTGTTTGTAGCTGGTATCCATATGGTGATACTTTGTCAAGAGATATCTAATCATGAATGGAAAGTTCATGGGACACTCCAACTGAAACACATTAGAAATTAAATCCTCAGAAATAACAAGCATGTCAGCCCCATTATGTGCTTGGATAGTTCTCCTTTTGGGGTCATATCTGCTAGCCAAAGCTTTAATTAATTCTACATTTATGAACACATTGGGAACCACGAGTCTTCCCAAGTTCAACCTCCATGGGTTGTAGACTGGCTGAAACCTAAATTGTTTCCTATAATGATACATGAAAAGATCATACTCCTGTCGTGGTGTCCAAATATCCCCCAAGCCTTTATGTCTATCTAATAATATATCAATTGAAGGATTAATTTGAGCACTCCTCCTAAGTCTTGGCCTCGACCCAAGGAATTGATCTATCAAGTCTTGATTCAAGGGTCTCTTCTCAGTTTTCTATTTCTTAGCTTTGGGTTTTTCTACATTTTCCTCCATTGTTCAAATTTTTAATCTTTTGAAAAATGCAACTTCTCAGTCGGGATTGGTGTGCTTACTTGGGTCTTGCCTTCACTGGTTTCTGCTATGTGAGAACTCCAAGTTTTTCCTTTCTGCTTTTGTCCTCAACAAAATCTTCCAAACTGTGCAACAATTATGCGATCAACTTGTGATATAATTCACTTCAACTCTGGCTCATAAATACACCACCTATTTCAGTCTTGTCATCAGAGGGAAGAAATTATTTTTAAATATCTTGATGATGCCTTGAGATGTCGCATCAATTAGCAATCAATCATCATCGCTGTATCAGTGAGACTGCAATCCTTATTCCACCGATAGCCACCCTCTCCACCGATGAACAATTTTCCTTCGGTCTATTAGTGTGACGCCAAAATATATTACCCCGATACACATTAATTCCCCTTATATATAATAATTCTTGATAATTTATGATCATATCGGGCCATCGAGGGAATGCTGACATTAATTTATGTTATTACTTTTGTTGACTCTATCGGTTTATTAGGGGGAATGCCTTAGGAGTTAGCCTAATAGGGTGTTGTTACACTGATACTAGGTTATGAATTGTTTTCATCAGGCCATCGGTGAGGCTATGATGAGGGTTCTGTCGATGATGTATTGTTAGGTTGATAGTGCTAATTTTTACTTAGGAACGAGGAAAAATTATGGAGTCTCAAACTTATTTATGGGTGTGACAATTTGGCAATGTGGGCTACAAAATGGATCTTGTCACACAAATTTCAACAATTTGTGTTGATCATAAAATTAAAATGTGATGAATTTCTATGGAATGTGGAGGATTGGTGGGTGGTGGCTAGTGAAAAATGTGAAAATTTTCAATTCTAACAACTAGCACAATGAAAAATAACATGCATAGATCACACAAAAAAATAAGAGAGAATAATAATCAATAATGGATAACTGAATAAAGCTTGTTGTCTCCAAGAAGACAAATACTACATATATATGGTGTTCATTACCTAGCTTGAACAGATCAATGTTAATCCTTTAATTTATAATATTCTTTACAATATCCCCATGTTACTATAGTTCTACCAAAGAATTATGACAAGACGAATGCTAGTTATTCAATAATGAAGATACCATTTCAAGCTAGTTGCAAATTTGAAATGGTTGAGAAAACTCTTTGTTAGAGAGACAAATGAATCTCCTAACATTTCCCATGATTGAATAGGCTCTGCTACACTTGAAACTTCTAATGCATGCATATCTAGTCAGTCGAATTGTCCAAAGTACTTCTGCAAGAACCAACTCAGTTATTTTTTGGACAACATATACATTGCATTCACTGAGCACACCTCCCACACCCTCCTATAACCACAGTTTTCAGGGGATTTCTCATGGTAATTTGGAAGTAAATTTTGGATACACTCTTATAAAGAAAGCATGAATTCTTCATAGAGTTGTGTAAACATTTAAAATCCTTATCCTCAAAGCCACTCTACCAAATAGAATAAAATATTAAAAAATAAGGATATATTTTCCAATTAAAGAATTACTCCAAAATATTACCTGATGAGCCTCCACCAAACACAACCTCTCTGGAATCCATTTGACTACAGGCCTGAAATGGATGCACATCAAAAGAGACAAACCCACATTAATTACAAAGATGTTCCTTATGAACAAAAGGAACAGAACTAACTCACCAAGGAAAAAACATAGTAGCATCTGGCATGTAATTCTAAGTTAGTTGAACCTAGAGATAAGCTTGTCAAGAAATACTTGTAGCGTGCTAAAATACTTGTAGAAGATATATATCATGTACTTCTAAGAGATGATTTTGAACACAAACACTTGTGATCCAAAATCAATTATGAGTGTATGGCTATGTTAAGTTTGTCCTCTTTGACAATCAGACAAAATACTCTTGGCCTTCAACTCACTTATATATAATAAATCCTTATGTCACATTTACATTAACTGATTAACACCATATGACTGTTACTAGTATATTTAAATATTTTGTATCACCTCCACTCATTCATGACCCACAATGAAAATTACATTCTAGCACTCGCCATAATGTTATCTATGGATCAATCCACTTTCAAGGCTTAATCATGTTTTGGCTTTAAGTATCTAGAATTTGAAAGATCAACATCAATCTAGATAAACATCTAGACTTATATATTAAGACTCAAAAGTCAAATATCGCAAAAACAAGTAAACAACTAAAGACTCAAATCTTATCAGCCGGGGAACTTTCAAGTTTTACTTTCATAACATAGCTAATGCAGAAGAAAGAAATACATAAAGCAGCTCAAAGGGATATGAAAGTACAAGTTACATGAGTAACAACCATGAAAAGAAACAAAAAATAATAGTTGTATTATTTGAACTCAAAAACAAATTATAAGTCAGAGACAACAAACCTTTAAATGTTATTTATCTAGTGGTTTACATAACTTATCTATATTTATAAGTCAGACAATTTGTAAAATGTATAATTGTTGGCATGTGAATGAAATTGGATTGTTGTTGACGTTTGTTATTCTCATGGACAGGTATTGAAGCACTTGCATGGGTGATAAAGCTTGTTTGGATAGGACATGGAGACTTTTGAAAAGGTAGGCAAGGAATTCAAAGTTTGCTACAATGAATTTGAAGTCAGCGAGACCCTCTACAACGAATTCAGAGGTAATTCAAAACTCTTATTGCCGAAAGTAAGCTGATAGGAAACACATGCATATTCCATTCTTATTAGGTAAAATTCAAATGAATGTAAGATAGATCTCAAAACAATGACTCATTATATCCTCTTCTTTCTGTTATGGTTTGTACTAAAAGTGACTACTTTCAACAATGTATTAGCATCTCTATTTCCATATTTATGTTTTTTTCTTTAAATAAAAATAATAAATTAATACGGGAATGCACAATATTATAGATAGATGAGCATCAAAGGTTGACTATGGATCAATATCATGCATATGATGAGAGAGTAGATGATGAGAGAGACATTGACAAATATCCATGTCCATGTAAAAATTGTCTTGATGGAAAGGTGAAAAAAAGAAATATGATTTATTGACATATGATAAGTGTATACACCTAAAATCGGTCAAGACATTTAATTAATTAAATACTAGTTATTTAATTAATATTTCAACTACTTATAAATAAATTCTCAATTTATTTATATAGTTCATATCTTCTAATTCTTCAAATCTAAAATCACATTCCTCTAATTTAATTAAATAAATAAATTTCTATAGTTTGTTTTATTTAATTAATTTTCACTAATCCCAGATTTGGAATTCAAGCATATGTTTACAAATTTTCATGCCACCTCACCAAGGTCACATGAAATTAAATAATTCTAATTTTCAAATTAGAATTATCTTCAACAAACTTTCAAACACATGGCTTATTCCTCACACACTTCTTCAACAAACTTTGAACACATGGTCTTTTTCTCCCACACTTGATTCCCCCATCCATTTGGCATGTTGTATTTGGTTAAGGGAACATCCTTCTTGATTCTCTCCATCTCCACCATTCATCCCTCTTGTTTGAATCTGGACAATCGATCACTGCCACATCACAAGATGCTTGGAAAAGCCTATAAATATAACCCTTTTCCATAGTATTTTGCATCCCACATTTGAGTAGAGTTATTATGTAGGAATAGCTTTGGAGAATTGGAGCATTTGGAGTTTAGAGTTAGCATTGTTTAACATTTTAACAAGTTTGCATTGTAGCATCATGTTAACTTAGGATCATGTTTTGCTTTATAGTTGCATTTTAAATCATGTTTTACTTTATAGTTGCATTTTAGTTCATCATATCAATGGTCATTTGAGCATATGCAGAATCATTTTAGCTTCTTATCACAAGAATTTGTATCACATAGTTTAACAACATTATCCATTTATCAATATCTCCATTATCATAGCATCATGGATTTCATCACTTAGATTTCTTGCATTTTGAATCACATCTCGTTTCTCAAGTTGTCATTTTAACAACCATAGTGCATATACAAAATCTAAGAGCCAATATGGTTTAATAAATCCTTGAGAATAGAGAATAATGGAACGGTTTTAGGAATTTAATCTTGTTTCAATTTGATTCAATTTTATTGATTAAATCTCTAATATAATATGTCTCATTGGTGTTTGTGTTGATTTACTAACTCTCCCAAATTTCACACACATAAAAGGAAACAGATCAAGTGGTTTCCCTAACTCATCAAATGAAGAACCTTCAACAACAAATTCTTGATATGCAAAGGGGAACATAAAAACAATACTTGATCCAAGACATTTTTCCAGATCTACTTGATCAAGATATCCACATAATTCCTTTTCCCAAACATTGTGAATTCCCGAAGTATGACAAATATAATGGAAAAACTGACCCAATAGATCATGTGAGGGAATTTAGAACCACAAGTCTTGAATTTTCTCATGAAGAAAATTATTTGATGAGGTTGTTCCCAAGAAGTCTAGGTGGACAATTCCTTGAATGGTTTTCCAAACTCGCACCACCAATCAAAACCTTTGAAGAATTGGTAAACAAATTCATCACTCAATATTCTTATAACATTCAACATGACATAACAATGAAGGACCTTTGCAACTTGAAACAAAAAAAGGGTGAATTGTTCCTTGCGTTTTTGCAAAAATGGAGAAGGTTATTTGCAAGGTATTCTCATCTTGTACCTGAAAAAGAAAAGATGGAAATCTTTATTGATAACCTAAATGACGAGATGAGCTACATATTGGAATTGCAATGTCCACCCACATTCAAAAAATTGATTGAAAATGGGATTAAAATTGAAGAAGATTTGTTCAAAAGAGGAGTTATAAAACTTTACAATAACAACACATCAGACTCCTCTAACAATTACAACAATGGTGACAAACCAAAGTTTTGGAAATGAAACAAGAACATGGGTAATAATGATAGCATAGTTGAAAACAAAAATACAAAACCTGTATTCAACTTGACAACAACGACCACCAAAACTAATCAAAACAACAATCCACCCAACAACTAAAACAACAACCAAAATTTCAACCAAAGCAACAATCAAGGTAATGCTGGATCAAGAACATCATATCGCACATCCTCCAATCAAAGAAGGTTCACACCTTTGGGACAATCATCAGAATAAACATTAAAAAAAAATATTGAAGCTAAAGTTATAACATTACCAAAGACAAGAAATTGGAAGCCACAAGTTAAGCCTCCATGGTGGAATGATGCACATTTTTGTGACTTTCATCGAAACAAAGGGCATAAAACCAATGAATGCATGCAATTGAAACACTTGATACAAGACTTGATTGACAACAAGACCATATTTGTAGGACTCCAAACAAACAATGATCATGGAGCATTCAAGAACCCTCTACCAAACTATGTAAAAGGGGAGTCCTCGTCATTGAACACCAAAGGAAAAAATGTGAACTAAGTTTATGACACCACTATTCTCGATATTGAGGTGGTTGATGATCAAACCCATGACAAACTAGATCTTACTACAATTGATGACCCAATAAATGACAACATCATTGAAAATGAACAAAACATCATTGCAACTAAAAATCATCACCACAATATCAACACCACCTCACATCAAATCAATGACCTTGTGCTGATAGATCTGGTCACCAATATCATTGTGAATGAAAATCACATTAATGTCATCAAAATTAGAGAGAAATAAGACAATTCACTGATCAATGCAATCACAAGAGGACAAGCCAAGGTAACGTTGAAAGGAGCTACCCCTTCCACGTCCAAAGCAACTACCGATGTCCCTACAACTCAATATAACATCATTGATTAGTTGTAGAAGATACCTGCTCAAATAACCATATTAGAGCTTCTCAAGATTTCACCCACTCACAAGGAAATTTTAGAACAATCTCTAGTCGCCACCATGGTACCGAACAATCTAGAAGTTTTCCAATATCAGACTATGGTGGGAAATTTGATTGCACCATGCTTCCTATCATTTTCTGAACACGATGATGTATCCATCACCCATCTACACAACGTTGCTCTCCACAATGAGGTCTTAATCCACAAACATTGTGTAAAACATGTTCTAATAGATGGAGGAGCTGGCTTAAATATCTGCACTCTAAAACCTATCTGCGCACTCGGATATTCTGAAAATGCTATTGATCCTAGAAGGAAAATCACAATAAAAGCATATGATGATGAAGAAAGATCCTTCCAAGGATTAATTGTCCTACCAATTCAAGCAGGACTAGGTGTCAAAGATATAGTATGCCAAGTGTTGGACAAAGAATTGACATACAATATACTCTTGGGACATCCATGGATCCATGAGATGCAAGCTGTACCATCTACATATCACCAGTGTTTGAAATTTCCTTTTAATGGACAAGAGATCACTATTGTTGCTGATTCAAACAACCCCCAATACTGCAACACACTCAGAACAAACCAAGACACTTTTGTGCCACACAACATGGAAGCTACAACTCTTGGTTCATCCAACAATGAAAAAAAAGTAAATTCCTTGTCAAAGTGGGTGGAGAAAAAGGACCAATAAAAAGATGAGGGTATCAGTGAGTCTACTCCATCAAAAGATAAAGGCATGGGGGAATACTCATTTGAGCAATCCTTGTGTTTATACAACTCTTATCTTCTCCCTTGAGTCATATGGACAACCATCAACATCAAGACAACAATCATCACAACCAACCACACTCTTTGATGGAAAATTTGTAAGAGCAGGCACCTTAGTGGATGAATTAGAAGACAAGGAGGTTTTGAATTGGTTGTACAAGGATGAAGAACAATCAAAAGCATACACTTCAAATGTACTAATAGAGCAGTATGGCAAAGGAAAGACAATCTTGGAAAAGATGGGATGTGAGGGAAAAGGTCCTATTGGTAAAAGAAAAGACGACATACTGATACAACCCATCACAATGAATTCTAAGGACAAGATGGGACTAGGGTATAGGGAAGAAGCAAAAGAAGAAACTAGACAACAAGTTGTCAAGAGAATCCTTCAATTGAGAGATAGTTCTGAAATAGACTCCAATGAATATGAATGGGATTCCCTCTTTAAAGAGTCTTGCCACGATAAGGAGATTGATGTGGTACAAAAGTATACACCAACACCTGTACAGAGGGACAAAGCTCGAGTTATTGACCACTTGAAATCAAGGATCACAGAATATCGATGACTCAAGTGAAGACGATCATTCTTCTAGTGAGATAGATACTTCAGAAGAGAGTAGCATCTTAGACCTCGATATTTCCATTGGACATTTTGATGACATTGCCATCATGATGCTTACCCCTTTTGACCTCAGCCAATCTGACGATTCCATGCCATTAGTACACCCTGAATTGATTGGTTGGGACCAATCTGAGCTATTTGATCTACCCACCTTTCCGAATGATGACACCATCATTAACTTCCTCTATTCTGATAACCCTAAAATATGTTCCATCATTGAATCTCATAACTAAACTTCAGACAAGGGGGGTGCCAAATCTTCTAGCTGGAAAATTAATACCAAAAGAAAATATAATGGTGAAAACCATTTAATGGCACTATTAGATCTAGAAAAAACTAAAACAAAGAGCGTATCTCAAGGTGAAAACCTCTCTGAGGCACCGCGAGATGGAATATTTGACACTTTCCCTGAGCATTATCAAGAGACATCGTTAGTGCTAATTGAGCCTAACAGTCTATCAATGTTGGCACAAATGAAACAGTGAAGATCCTGCATCTAGCGACGTTTATGACAAAGGAGGAAAAACCCAGTTTAACTAAATTCTTTGAAGAGAGGCAAATCAAATTTGCTTGGTCTTATGCTGACATGCTAGGCATAGATCCAAAACTCATCATGCATCATTTATCACTACCACCTGGTGTAAAAATAGTAAAGAAAAAGTTGAGAAAAATTCACCCTCATATCGCCCTCTTTGTAAAAGCTGAATTAAAGAAGCTACTGGACGTGGGATTTATCATACCTATTGACTATGCCGAGTGGATATCAAATATTATGCCAGTCTCAAAACCAAACAAAAGCATCAGGATATGTACAGACTTTAGGGATCTTAACAAAGCTTTCCCAAAAGATGATTTTCCTCTACCTAACATCTACATCATTGTAGACTTGACCACTGGATATGAAATGTTCAATTATGGATGGCTTTTCAGGGTATAATTAGATAAATATAACACCTGAAGATCAAGACAAAACAACCTTCACATGTCCTTGGGGCACTTTCTACTAGAATGTAATGCATTTTGGGTTGAAAAATGTTGGAGCCAAATATTAGAGAGTAATGACCACCATCTTCCATGACATGATGCACACTTTTATGGAAGACTATGTAGATGACTTATTGGTGAAATCATTCACTAGAGAGGGAAATCTAGAAATTTTAGACAAGATCTTCACTAGACTGGGGAAATTAAATGCGAGGTTGAACCCCAAGAAATGTGTATTCGACTTAACATCAACTAAGATTTTGGGGTATATTGTATCCGCTAAAGGTACTGAGGTGGATCCTACAAAAGTTAAAGCCATCATGGAGATTCCTCCTCCTAAAAAAATCAATCAACTCAGATCTTTACAAGGAAGATTTCAATCCATCAGGAGGTTCATCGCACAACTGGCTGACAAAACTCACCCTTTCAACCACTTACTACACAAGAATGTTTCTTTCAAGTGGGATGAGAAATGTGAAGCTACCTTCAATCAACTCAAGCAATATCTAATGCCACCACCAATACTAATACCACCAACCAAAGGAAAGCCATTGATACTCTACATTGCAACAATTGAGATATCTTTGGGAGCTTTATTGGCATAGGAAGATTCTACAGGAAAGGAAAGGGAAATTTATTATATCAACAAGACCTTGAATGGTTATGAGATAAACTACACCTTCATTGAGAAAGCCTATTTGGCAGTAGTATTTTCTACCCAACAACTCATACATTACCTATTGACTCACACCATCAAAATCATCACTAAAATTGATCCATTAAAGTACTTACTCAACAAAGCTAGCCTAACAGGAAGACTATCGAAGTGGGTCATGATATTGAGTGAGTTTGGCATCCAGTATGTGGACAAAAAATCCATCAAGGGTCAAGCCATAGCATATCAACTAGTTGAAGCACCATTGGAAGACAATCATCCAATGAATATTGAATTTTCGGATGCTGATGTTCTTACAATATCTACACAAAAATGGATGTTGTACTTTGATGGCTCTTATACACAACATGCATTAGGTGTATGAATCTTGTTTGTCTTGCCACAAGGACATACCATTCCCAAATCCTATAGATTGATGTTTCCTTGCACCAATAACACAACTGAATATGAAGCATTGATCATTGGAATCAAATTAGCAGTTGAGTGGAAGATCACAGAGTTACATGTCTATGGTGATTCTCAGCTAGTCATTAACCGGGTGAATGATGATTACCAAACAAAATATGAAAAATTAATTCCATATAAAAGAATGGTTGATGAATTCAAAAAGTACTTTGTGGAGATAAAATTTGAGTAGATTCCTAGAGGCGATAACAAAGATGTTGATGCCATGGCTACCATTGCTTCTCTCTTATAGATTCCTCAAAAATGAGCCCATTATGAGTTCATGGTGGAACAACTGTTCAACCCATCCTATGACAACCCCAAAGCCCAAGTCATCTACCTTCTAGTCGAGGATGACGCTTCTTCCTATGGGAAAATCTACACCTATCTGAAATACAATACCCTCCCACCTGATTTATCCCGAAACCAAAAACAAAATTTCATCTGACAAGCAGCTCGACACACCCTAATAGCCGATGTGCTTTATCGACGAGGTCTTGATGGTACTCTCCTTTGGTGTTTAGAATGTAACAAAGTTGAAACCGCTTTATGTGAGGTCCATGACGATATCTGTGGCACACATTCAAGTGGCCTAACTTTAGCTCAGAAACTCCTGCGTTTGGGATATTATTGGCCAAATATGGAGTCATTCCAATATGTCAAAAGGTGCACAAAATTTCAAATCCATGGAAACTTGATACATGAACTGGCACAAGAGTTGTAACCTTTCACATCAATATGGCCTTTTTGTTAGTGGGGATAGGACCTCATAGGAAAGATTCATCCATCTTCATCCAACAGACACAAATTTATCATCAAAACCACATAATACTTCACAAAGTGGATTGAAGCGGTTCCCCTAACCACCATCATAGGAAAAAAATTTCATCATTCATCCTAAATTATATCATCTGTCGGTATGGCATCCCTCAATCCATTATCATGGACAACGAAAAACCATTCAAAAATCAGGATGTCCAAGAACTCTGTGAGAGGTTCCATATACAACATCAATTTTATACACCATACTATCCCCAAGGAAATGGCCAAGCAAAGGCCTCAAACAAGACTATCCTAAAAATCTTGAAGAAAACCATCAATGAGGTTAGACGTGATTGGCATGTTTAACTGAACCCTGCTTCATGGGCTTACAAAACTAGTATCCGCACCTCGACAGGAGCAACACCATATGCCCTAGTCTATGGATCAAAAGCCATTCTACCTATTGAGGTTGAGCTACCATCACTTTGAGTGTCACTAAACGGGATCATTTTAGATGAGGATTACAGAGTTTCTAGGTTACAGGAATTGGAACTATTGGATGAGCGTCGTCAACATGAAGTGGATCACCTGATAGCATATCAACAAAGGATATCCAAAAGTTACAATCACAGAGTAAAGGCTAGAACATTTCAGGTGGGTGATTTAGTCCTGAAAGAGAACCCTTGTAACCAACAAGATTGAGAGAAGGAGAAATTTGAACCAAACTGGCTAGGTCCCTTTGTTATTGTGTCAATATTTGGATCAGAAGCATATCAATTGTCCACATCAGAAGGGGATTTGTTTGATGAACCCCTCAACAACTTGCATCTCAAAAGGTTCTACACGTGAATCATCTAGTGCATCAGAAAGAGTCCTGAAAAAATACAAAAACACTAGAAAATGTCCTAAAAAAATGGTTGCCTTGATGAAAACTTGGAAAAAAAGCGTCTTGGTAACAACAAAAAATAAAAAAAGATCAAAAATCCAAAAAAATCAGAAAAAAAGAGAAAAATACAAAAAAAGTGAAAAATCAAAAAATCAAAAAAATCATAAAATTTGAAAAAGTGTAATAAAAATAAGTAGTGAAAACCTGGCAACATGCACTATTTGTGATAGGTTATCTTTTTCTATCTATTTGAGCATGTTGACCATTCTCTTTCTCCATTCACTATCAAATTCACTTTCACCATCAATCTGCCTATCAGTGGAAAGCTTCATGTACATATCCTGGCATCGTGGTCGTGTGTCACCCTAAACTGGGGGAAAAATCTAGAACTCAATGGGGGAATTTTTTTTTGAGATTGAACCAATAGACAAACAACCATAGTACAACATAACCCAAAACAATGATCATAGTGCAACTCAACATTGGACATCAATCACACAAACATGAACACATCAACCATCCATATCAAACAACCAAATCAATCAAACCAAAAGCACACTTCAAATGCATGATTGTTCTTTTGAATCATGGATTTATCACTGTGGCATGAATGTTCAACCATTGAACTTTGATTTTTGTTATCATATCTTTGGAGCAACTCGATGATGTATTTAACTAGAGAAGCTAGGAAGGAGTATGATTTTTCTTTGTCTGTTGTCTATGAGTTGATCATTATTACTATGCAAATTGTCGCGAGATGTGCTCTACAAAGTATCACTAACGATATTCTGAATTTGCATAGGAAAATGGTTAACTCTTGTCTGTTTACGCAAGCAATACTTAGGTCATCTCGGTTTAATTATACTTAGATGCTTGTGTTAACTTGCAATATCAAAAATTATGGAAGTAGTACTCAGGTCATCATGGTCTAAATATACCATCGATGTTTGTACTCACTTTCAACATTTTAAAGGCTCAATGATGATAAAAAGCATGACAAATTAGCTATTACGAATGACAACATATGCATATTAGATCTGAATGGTTAAGTTAGATTGCATCCATGTTAGCTTGCATCTGTATCTATAAGGTTTCCAAAGCTGCAACAATTTCACAATGATGTTATCTTTGACACTAATGGATTGAGTACACTTGATATTACCAAAAACACATCATTCTCATATAGAAAACACATCAGTTGCATCATCATTTACATACATTAGAAACACATTATCACATCATAATTTTTGTATCAGAGAACAAAAAAAGACATACATCATATCTCATTTACATAATCAAAATCATTTCATATAGTTGCATTAAGAAAGTGGTCCACTAAACTTAAATGAGCGAGTCTCTTCAAATTTCCAAGAAATTTGGGAAATATGTCAAGTTTTGTGAAGCTTAACTTAACAAATAATCAACTGATAGCAACCTTCCCACAACACTTGGAAGTTGGATAGATTCACTCATTTAAGCTTAAGACCCTAGAGGTTTTGAAATCTTGCAAACTCAGTTAAGAATAATCATTTGCATCACATAATCATAATTCATCTTACAAAACATCATCCATATGTCATCCCATCATCATTACATCCATACATAATCAGTATAAACATCACATATCATCACACATCATTTAAATAATTGAAATCCATCTCACATAGCATATAGGCATCACCCATAAAGCATATAGAATCATTAATCATGCATTATCATAATCATCATTGCATACATCCCATAATCATCATCACATAAGCATCATCATATAAACATCATACACACATAGAACTATGCACCCTCATACGATCATTCCATACATACATTCATTGCATCATTTATTTGTATGAGAAAGGTACAAAAACATAAAATGCATCACATTTCATTAGCATAATAGGATCCATCACATAAATCATATCAACATCATTCATAGAGAATCTATAAAGGTTTTCTTTTTACCTCAGTTGTTTACTTTTTTGGGTTTGCATAAACGTTTTCGGTGTTAGCTTTACCCGCACTCAAATAAAACATTAGAAAGGTGCACAATGTGCCATGTGGTGGCTATGCAACTTTTCCCTTTTGTTTTCCTTTCGGGAGGAGTTTCAGGACACGTGTTTTTTGGTTGGACTTTTCCCTGGGAGCTATATTTGTAAGTTCAAGAGTTTCTCCCCTGCTGACACGTCATCCTCTTGACACAGGTTATCCACATTGCCTATGAAGATATCTAGTTGGGTCATTTGTCTGAGTTGGCTGGTTTTTCTTTTCCTCTCTTGGTTTTTGGGACAAAAGTCTTTGAGCCGGCACCTCACAGTAATGAGATCAATCAATTATGTCTATTGCCAAAAAGTTACTTTTAGGATCTGATCATATTTTAGGTCTTATCTTTGCTTAAATATCTAAAGAACATTAATGCAGTAGCTGAGGAGTCAATGAAGAGATCTTTTGCGGCCTAACTAAGATTCTGGGATCAAATCATGTGCTATCAACCGTCAACACCTGGCAATCATTACTTCTGGACTAAGGCAGTGTTTTTCTTTCTTCAGTGGCTATAAAAGGAGAGTGTTTTTGTAAGAAAATATATTTTTGGATTGACGATTTTTTAGAAGAGGAATTTTCCAAGAGGAAGTTGTTTTCTCCAAAAAGAGGAATTGCTTTTCTTTTAAATTTTCTTAGAGTTTATGAACTATATTTCAAAAAGAAAGTTATAGAACTAATTTATTCTGGAAAATTATATCTATTAAGGTTTAAACTATTATTGAATTGGCATCCGACCTTTGTTTCAAAGTTCATTTTTAATTAAAAGAACAAACTATTAAGGGGAAATTTTGAGACTGTGCATGTATGGCCTTTTTCAAGTCTTCTTTCTTTATACTATTGTTTTAAATGAAACAATGTGTCCTGTAAGCTATATTCTGATAGTTTAAATAATGGATTTCTATTCTTTATGCTTGTATTGTGAAATAGCATTTTGGGAAAATTGGACTATGTCATTGGACTTTTCCGCTATCTTTGAAGTTGTTATTTTTCTATGCTATGTTGTATTAGGAGACATGATTCTTATAATTTCTGAAATATTATTCTTTCGCTCTAAGGACTTTTCATGTTTGATCAGACCTCAATGAACACTGCCTGCAGAAAGATTTGAAAGTCTACACTGTGCTTGAAGTTAGCCTTTGTTGTTCGTTCTCTTTCCAACAATGAGGGGTTGTGGTGTTCTGTGTCCTCTATATCAATCATAGGAATATTTTGAGTTTGAAATGTTGTAAAATATTTGCTGTATTTCCTTTCAAGTTTTACATTTACATATCTATTTTTTTCTCCCTTATCTCAAAACCCCAAAAGAAGAGCCAACTTTCTATAAAAAACCCAGAGGTATTTAGTGAGACACAATTTGTCCCCCACTCACTGAATTTTCCATAAGATTGTCGGAGAGGCACAATCTTTGATGATCAACAACATCGTAGAATCATAACATATCAGTTGCATCATCATTAGAATCCATGACATATCATATCATTATCATATAGAACATCACATAACATTAATAATAGAAATCAAATGCATCCATCACAATCATCATGATCCATCATCATCAAATATAAATTAAATGCATCCATCATAATCATCATGATCATCATCATATAAACATCATATAGACACATAGATCATAATCATCGCCGCATATCATATAACCTCAAAATCATAATGTCAAAGTGTACAAGGATATCCAAAGGTATAAAGAGATACATCAATATCAAAAATGGCAGTGTATCATAATGTCTAAAATCAAAGAGGTACAACATCAATGTCTCAACTAAAATCAAAGAGATACATCATCAATGTCTCATATACATCAGTGTATACATGTCCAAAATACATCAAAAAATCAGAAATCGGAGCTATGTCGTGCTCCCCCGAGATAGTGCTGGGATCATAGGACCAATACCTCCCCCACCTAATGGACACACACTAGGATCTCTCCTATCTCCAGGAAGTGGTTGCATAACACCCATGCTAACGGTCTGAGACTGGGACCTCCCTGACCAGGACTTGGCAAAGCTCTCCCGCCACTCAAGAGGAACCGCATCATGATATCGAACTTTGTAGAACTCGGCCTCATGTACGGTACGACAGATCTCTCTGAAATAATCTATAGACCAGGAAGCTATTGTTGCCTATTGTAGTCTCTCAGTAAGGCACTTAGCTTGCTCCACCTACCGTCTCAGGGCATCCCTCTCAGTAGTTAGAGTGTTAATTTTCCCCTACATCTATCCCTATGCCTATCCCTAGGCCTCAACCTAGGTAAGCTAGGCCTATACTTGTTGTACCTGCTCCCTCGCTACATCTCTCTCTGCCATCAGTGTCTAGATTTGTCCTTGTGCCTGTGTGAGTAGAGCTTGAACCTGCTCAAGCAAACCCTATAAAGTCTCAACCTGTACCTGAAGTGCAACAATTTGTGTATGTTGTTGTGGTGAGGGTAGCCAAACCTCCACATGTCGCCTCTTGTGAGGTACTCTCAACTCACCAATGTATGGCCCTGGCCCACTGCCACCCTCATCATCTCCCCCATCATTGTCATCATCATCTCCCTCCTCACTGCTCTCCTCCTCCTCCTCCCCCTTCTGCCACCTGCGCCCATGACCTCCTGCCCCCTCCTCCGCCAATAATGGCACTGGCTCATCAGGAATGGTGATATGAGAGAATGGAGAACATGTAATGTGCATACTCATCTGATACTGGAGCCTTGACAATCTCTGGGTGCACCTCCCATATGATGGCCTGTAAACCCTGGAAATTTTGAACAACTGCATCATAAGATAGAATAGTTCCCCAATTTGTCGCATCTACTCATCCTCATGTATAGTGGGACAGTCCCTAGGGCATGCCTTGAATCCTACCATATTGTTTGAGTACCCGCAACAACAGGAATCTCTCGATAATGAAACAAGTCCTACCAATTAGATATATTGACTAACATAGAAATGACATCTTTGTGTCATCCTTAGGCCACTGCTCACAATCATCATAAGGCCGCCATACCACATACACGAGATCATCTAGTGTCCTCCTCCAGTACTCTAGTTTTCCTAGCATAGGCTGAGCAAGTCGACCAACATAAATATGTACATACAGCCTCATGGTAGGACGTTGTCTCTCTCCAACTGGCTAGGCGACTTCTATATGCTTCCAGACCCAGACCTGAAGTAATGTGACCCTCGTTGATAAACTGGCCCCTCCAAGGTAGACCACCTGATGCAAATCATGGTACAAATGCACGAGCATACAACAACCCTATGTATATCTCATACCCTGAGAAATCATACTCTCTAGAACCTGCCCCCATCGAACTGACAGTCCCTTTGACCTGCGATCAAGACAAAGGAACCCTCCAATAAATCTAGCTAACATAGAAGGCAATGTGGCATACACATCAACCATGTCCCTCCAGGGAATCTCAAAGCCACATATGGTATCATCCTCAAACACCCTGCGTAGTGCATTTGTCCCACCCTGCTCCTGATAATCATATAGTACAAGCTCTCCAACCACAGGAAAATGTAGAATCTGATATACATCCTCGAGAGTCACTATGATCTCGCAAGTGGGAAAATGGAAGGTGTTATGCTCACTGTGCCACCTCTCCACTAAAGCTATCACCAAACCCCTGTTGATCCTAATATGGGGCATATCGATGAGACAACAATTTGCATCGTGTAATAATGGTTGTCTCAGGCTGCATCAGATGGGGAATCAACTCCCATGTCCTTGGGAACTACTCTCTAATTTGTAAACTCGTCAACGACTCCTATCATCAAAAATTTGCAAATTAGTCAATCAATCAATCGACATCAATCAATCAATCAAAATCAATCAACCTATCCATCTAATCAACTTTGGTGAGACTTTGATCAAATCTCATGAGCATCAATCAGTCAATTTAACCTCACCTATCATGAGGTTCATCAATCAATCAGTTTAACCTCACCTATCATGAGGTTCATCAATCAATCAATTTTAACCTTGCCTATCATAAGGTTCATCAATCAATTCAACCTTGCCTATGATGAGGTTCATCAATCAATTCAACCTCACCTATCATGAGGTTCATCAATCAATTTAACTTCATCTATCATGAGGTTTATCAATCAATCAATGCACCTCGCCTATCATTAGGTCATTTAATCAATCAACCTATAATTGATCCTCACCTATCATGATGTGAATTATCATCATCCTATCATTGAATCTCACCTATCATGAGATCAAGGGACATCTAACCCATCAACATCATCAATCATCATCAACATCAAGGAGTCTAATCAAGCAAATCATCAATTTGGTCTAAAACTTCACCAATGCGCTAGACTAGTCTTTCTATGCACTAGAAAACCCAATGTGCCAAAAAGGTCCATCAATGCGCTAGAACAGAGGTTCTATGCATTGAGCTATCATATACGCCACTTCATTTCATGCATGCATCGGAATAGGGTCCCGATGCCCTGATTCATCCTATGCGCTAAATAAATTCCTCTATGCACTAAGTTCACAAATTCGCTAAAATAGGCAATTAATGTGCTATTGTGGGTACCCTATGCACTAAATCACCTATCCGCTAATTCATTTATCCTATATGCTAAAATTTTAATCCTATGCGCTAAGTTTATGGATGCGCTAGAACAGTCATTCTATGCGTTATTGTAGTCTGTCTATGAGCTAAACTAAATGAACCAAATTAAAAAATGTAAAAAAAGTAGGAAAAATAGATTGCACAAAGTACGAGGTGGTTTTCAGGGGTACATACTGGAGGTCTATACGCTGTCGGGCGGTTGTGTCAATACATGTGCTTGAAACGATGAGTGTGGTAGGGGATCACCATTCTTCTCCAAATTTGCACAAATCACTCTCTCTCAAGTTTTCAAATCACAAATGCACAAATGAAGTTTTAAACCAACCTTTTTAACCTTTTAAAGGTTAATTAAGAGGGATTTTTATGGGGCTGTTTTATTGTATTTTCACAGGGGCTTAATTCATCAAATCATCACTAGGTGACTTCAACATCATTTTTTGGGAGATAAATCATTTTTGAATCATAAAATTTTGAGATCATCATCAAATCATTGAAAAATCATCAAAAATTCTAAAAAATCCAAAAAAATCCAAAAAATTAAAAAATTCACCGATTTATCTCCCAAGGGGGCATATATCTATCATCACCTGAAAAATTAGTGTTTGTGGCATCACAATTTTTTTTTGTCAACATCAATGTTGATAGCAATTTTTTTCTTTGAAGCAACGTGTAAACACATTACTTGAAAGAGGGAAAAAATGTATACACCTAAAATTGGTCAAGACATTTAATTAATTAATTACTAGTTATTTAATTAATATTTCAACTACTTATAAATAAATTCTCAATTTATTTATATAGTTCATATCTTCTAATTCTTCAAATCTAAAATCACATTCCTCTAATTTAATTAAATAAACAAATTCCTATAGTTTGTTTTATTTAATTAATTTTCACTAATCCCATGTTTGGAATTCAAGCACATGTCTACAAATTTTCATGCCACCTCACCAAGGTCACATGAAATTAAATAATTCTAATTTTCAAATTAGAATTATCTTCAACAAACTTTCAAACACATGGCTTATTCCTCACACTTCTTCAACAAACTTTGAACACATGGTCTTTTTCTCCCACACTTGATTCCCCCATCCATTTGGCATGTTGTCTTTGGTCAAGGGAACATCCTTCTTGATTCTCTCCATCTCCACCATTCATCCCTCTTGTTTGAATCTGGACCATTGATCACTACCACATCACAAGATGCTTGGAAAAACCTATAAATATAACCCTTTTCCATAGTATTTTTCATCCCACATTTGAGTAGAGTTATTATGTAGGAATAGCTTTGGAGCATTGGAGCATTTGGAGTTTATAGTTAGCATTGTTTAGCAGTTTAACAAGTTTGCATTGTAGCATCATGTTAACTTAGGATCATGTTTTGCTTTATAGTTGCATTTTAAATCATGTTTTGTTTTATAGTTGCATTTTAGTTCATCATATCAATTGTCATTTGAGCATATGTAGAATCATTTTAGCTTCTTATCACAAGCATTTGTATCACATAGTTTAACAACATTATCCATTTATCAATATCTCCATTATCATAGCATCATTGCTTTCATCACTTAGATTTCTTGCATTTTGAATAATATCTCATTTCTCAAGTTGTCATTTTAACAACCATAGTGCATATACAAAATATGAGACCCAATATGGTTTAATAGATCCTTGAGAATAGAGAACAATGGAACATTTTTAAGAATTTAATCTTGTTTCAATTTGATTCATTTTTATTGATTAAATCTCTAATATAATACGTCTCATTGGTGTTTATGTTGATTTACTAACTCTCCCATATTTCACACACAAAATAAGATATGGGCATAGTGGTATAAGCCCTCGGGCTTACAATTATTATGAAGATATGATAGAATGGAAGAATGTGAGAGATGAAGAGGCAACAAACATAGATGAAGTGACACCAAACATAGATGAAGAGGCATAAATGTTTGACAAAGGGTTTGAAGTTGATAGAATGTTGAATGAGGGTCTAAACGATGATTGAGACAAGTTAATGGATGGTGATTTAAAGCTTGTGTATGCTAATTGCAAATTAAGTCATTTGACAACAATCCTTCAAATTTTTAAGTTGCAAGTGGTGCATGGTTGGACAAATGAGAGTGTAGATTAGTTATTGGCATTATTAAGTTCATTGTTACCCGCTAATTCCACATTTCCAACAAAATGAAGTCAATGTAAAAAGAAAATCAATAAGCTCGGCTTGGGGTATGAAAACATCCACACATGTGTGAATGGTTGTGTATTATTTCACAAAAATATTGCAAATGAGAGTGAATGTCTGAAATGTCATGAACCGAGGTATAGACAAGGTTTGAAATCAGTTGTGGTTCCTAGAAAGGTTCTTCACCACTTTTCGATGTTTCCACGATTACTCCGAATGTATAGGTGCAGAGACATTGCTGAACTTATGTAGTGGCATGCCCAAAATAAGAGCACTGATGGAAAACAACATGTGCCCAATTCTAAGATGTGGATGGAATTTGATAATATACAATTTTTATCAAGATTCTTATAATATAAGGTTGGGTTTGGCTTCTAGATGGGGTGAATCCATTCTCAGATAAAATTACTAAATGGTCAACTTGGCTAGTGTTTCTAATTAATTATAACTTGCCTCCATGGTTAACAACTAAACCATTTTTCTTAATGTTAGCATTGATTATACGAGGAAATAAAAGTGTGACTTTAGATACAATAGATTCTTATCTAGAGCCATTATATGATGAGCTAATGGAATTGTGGAAAAGAATTGGGTATGTGCAGGATCATCATGGAAAAAAATAGGCCCTTAAGTGACAATAAAATTCAAAAAAATCAGAGTTAGACAACTTGACGTAAAAAAATGAATAAGTTGTCTATATTATTTCAAAAATATGTAATAATATAATCTATAGCAAATTGAATGTAGTTTCTAAACTACTAGGTTTATTTAAAAAAAAAAACAATTTGGTGAAAATTTGAAATTTCAATGTAGTAGTACTTAAATTTCAGAAAAAATAAGAAGTAGGTGTCTGTCTAACCAACCTAACCGCAATAAAATATTAATAATTTTTTATAATATTTTAGATATAATTAGAGAACTCATGTCTCGATGTGATGCATATTTTTTGTAATTTTTTTCCAAGTAAATAATTAATTATGAATTTTTTATTACAACTTTTAAAAAATATAAAAAACTCGTATGTCTAACCACCTTAACTTGGTCAAAACTTCATGAAATTCATTTTTTTTTTAATCCTATATTATGTGAAGCATAGAATGTGATGCATGTTTTGGATTCAAAAAATGTGATACCATTTGAAAGCTATAGATTTTTTTCAATCAACCTATCAATCAATACTTTAGTTGTAATTAAAATAGGAAATGAATATTAATTATTTATTAAATTCAAAATAAAGCATAATTTATATTGGTGGAAAGTTGAGAATCTCCTTTAAAAACCCTTTTCGTTTCATGAATTTTGGGTAAGAAAAAAGTTGTCAACCATATACCCATCATATCACCACTTTTTGGCCCATCATGATCTTGCACATACCCAATTGAAGCAATTCAATCTTTAAGGAATGGTCATTCAATAAAATTCACTTTAAGAGCTTCCTTATTGTTTACGATTCATGATCTTCTTGGATATGGTACATTGTCTGGTCTCTCTGTTCATGGATACCATGGATGTCTTGCTTGCAACTTTAAGTATTTTGTGAGGAACTCAAGAAGTTTGCGTAAGTGTATTTATTGTGAACATCATGCTTACCTTAAAATGGATCATCCATATCGTCGACAAAAAACATGTTTCAATGGTCAAGAAGAGAATTGTGAAGCGCCATTGCTAATAACAGGTGATTACATTGCTGAGAATGGACAAAAATAATTTCATTTATTGAAAATGATGGGATTTCTGGTAGTAGATATGATCCATGTAATGAAAGCAGTATAAAACGGTTGTGCATATTGTATAAGTTGTCATACTTTAAGGATATAGCCATTAGGAATACTGTTGATTTTATGCATACTGAGAAAAATATAGCTTATGCTATTGTAGAAAATATTTTTGGTGCTTTTAATACTATTTCATCACGTGAAGACTTTTGAGAAATAAAGATTCATCGAAATCTTTGGGTTGAAAAATATGATAATAGAAAATATAGAAAACCTAGTGCTCCTTATGTCTGGAAAAAGGAACAATGTGCATAATTCTTACAGTTGATGTCTCAGACTTGCTTTCCCACTGGATATGTAAGTAGCAACATCAGAAGCCAAACTAACATTAATAGCTTAAGAGGCCTCAAGACCCATGACTATCATGTCATAATCGAGAATATTTTACCTATTGTGGTAAACATATCAATTTTGGAAAAGGGGCCAAGATTGGCAATTATAATGTTGGGTCTAATATTAAAGAGAATGAGTTTACATGTATTAGATCCTTCGAACTTTGATAGTTTGAGAGAGGAGGTCATTGAAGTCCTTTGTCTATTGGAACGAGAATTTCCAACAACAATCTTTAACATTTCTATGCATCTTTTGATACATCTAAAATATGAACTAGAGCATTGTGGCCTAGTAAGAACGAGATGGATGTATCCTATAGAATGATATATGAAGGTTTTGAAAAAAAATGTCCGTACTACAGAAAAACTAGAAGGCAACATGTTTGAGGGATATTCAATGCAAGAGGCCATGGGAATTTGCACAGAATATATGAAGGATTTTAAAAATGTTAATTGACGTGTATGGGATGATGAAAAAGATGAGAGAGTTGCAAGTGAAGTATTAGAAGGCAATGGATGTCACTTCAAGCTATCATATCAAGAAATTAGTGTAATACATGCCTTTATTCTTCAAAACACATCTTCGTTTGATAAGTGGCACAGGAAAAAAAAAATTACACAATAATTTATTTACTCAATTGCATTTACACATTTATATTATTAATCTTACTATTTGTACGTCATTATTCTATGTAGAAAATATGAAGAAGAGAATCAAACTTGGATGCAACATCAACCTCAAAAGCGTAGACGTCATGATTTGATTAGAGGTGATTCTTTTCCAAAATTTGAAGAATGGATTGATAATGCAACTAGTGATGCAAAAGGAGAAGGTCAAGATATAACAATAGAGGAAATTGAGCTTTCACAACCTCCACATTTATGGGCTATGCGTTTTAGTGGAATGTGGGCCTATGGTAGTCATTTAAGAGTGGAAGAAAAAGAAAAAGGAAAGACAAATTGTGATTGTGTTGTTAGTGTTGAATTTCTTCATAAAATTGAGAAATTTTTTTATGTTGGATTCATCCAAGAAATTATTCAAGTGGATTTTGGTGAAAATAGTCCTATATTATTAAAATGTAAGTGGATCCGACCATCCACAATACAATTTGATGAGTATGGATTTCTACGTGCAAATACACGACAATTTTTATTAGAGACAAATGATCTGTATGTTTCCCCTCTTCAAATTAACCAATCATTTCTAATTGATGATGTAAGATGTCCAAGTTGGTCATATGTTATTCAAACATAGTCTCGTTCGAGATGAAAATTCATGAAAGTTGTTGATGTAATGCTTGATGGGAAATATGTTAATTTACAAGAAACATTTGAAGAAGTGGATGAAGACAATGAGGGACTATTTGAAAAAGAGATTTTGATTACCAATGAAGAAATTGGGAGAGAGAATGTATTGCATAGCACAAATTAGGATGAGGAAGAAAATCAAGTAGATGCAGACACGAGTGATTAGGATTCTGATCTTGTTGGAAACACAGATGATTATTGATGAGCCCCATTTTATGACCTTTTATGTAAGACTTTTATGTTGTTTTAAGAATGTTTTATGTTTTAAAGACACATACCTTTAGAATAATACCTGTTTCAAAGCTTTAATGTTGAACAAAGTTGCTATATGAATGCAATATGAAAAAAATTTCATATAAAAATGAGGATGCAATATGAATATGTTTTCATATATAAATGTTGTATGCAATATGAATATGTATACCATCATTGCTTTACTTTGACAATGATCTTTTCTTGACAACTCCTTTGGACTATTCACTACTTTATATATGTTCTTTATCACTGTCATTGTTCTAGCATCCTTTATAAAAGCCGTCATTGAAGCATTGTTAAACATTGTTTCTATGTTTTCTTTTACACTTTTTTTACTAAAATAGCATTGTATTCCCTACATATGACATTATCTTTAGCCCTATTTTGTAATATTATTGTTTACCATTTCCTTGTGAATTGCTTTGGCATTGACTGCTCACTACCATGAAAGTATTTCTCATTGTTGTCTTCATTTCTTAGATCTTTCACCCACTGTGGCACTCGTTTCCTCATTGATATGGTCTTTTGTTCTCTATTCCTTCATTGTTTATAACAACAATATACAATCCTTGATGATTGATCACTATTTTTTGTCAATGCTCAAGGCATCAATATAGTGATTCCCCATTGCAATAGAAGCATTTCCTCATTATATCCCCACTATTTTGGCATTACATGTTGCTCACATCCTTTGTTGTCTTCACATTGTTTTTAATAGTGATATCACTATTATCAACATTTGTGCTTTTGACTTTATGCACTAGAAATCACCCCTTCATGAATGTATGTGGATGTTATGAACAAATTATTATGTAACAGAACAACAAAAGTAAGAATCACCAAATACCATAGACATTTCTTAGTGATGGTGCTATCACCTAAGCTTGAAGCATTGGTTTAGTTGAACAAAATGGTTTCCATGCTACAAGTTCATGTCTAGTTAAAATTTGGTAATACAGATTTTTTTATTGAACCATGAATGAAAACATTATTGCTAAAGATTTGATGGATTGATTCAAATACATTGTTAAGTTTTTTATGCAACTGGCATTTTTGCAGGGCACCATTATTTAATATACATTGACTAAAATACCCACAACATCTAATGACTATTGTTGTTTGTAATGCTTTAGACTTCGTATGTGTTTTAATGATTGTTCATTAAAACTGAGACCTCATAAACTTGTATTTATGCAATTTCTATTATGGATAATTATCTCTATATCAAGCTACTAATTTATAAATTACTAGTTTTTTGGACATCAGGAAATGAAGAAAAATAATTTAAGGTACAAATTAGATGATAGTGATCACAATGTTGAAATTCCAATGACAGATTATGAGCGCTTTCATGAAGAACATGTGGCCAAGAATAATAAATATTTATGGCATCTTGGTTTGACAAACATGCAAGTTGTAAATCCACTAATTAGTATATTATTTGTTTAATACTATTTAAAGAAAATTTATAGGCAAGAGCTTTATGTATATAAGACATGATATGATATATATATATATATATATATAGTAGAAAGAGCATATATATATATATATATATATATATATATATATATATATATATATATATATATGATATATATATATGATATATATATATATATATATATATATATATATATATATATATATTTTACATGAAAGAGAAAGAGTGCAGAGAAAAAAGAAAGAAAGTAAAAGATACAGTGCTGCTAGCTCATAGAAGCCAACGCTTTTGTGATTCAACAAATGTAGTTGGTGAAAAAAATAGTTGTGATGAAGTAAAATCTATGGAGACTAGTACTGATCTACCTACTCATGCCACACATGATGTGGCTAAGGAGCATGAAGTTCCAGTTAATGAAAGTCATGAAGAGAGTCCGCTTGCATCTGATGTGCTTGAGAGTGCACTTGTCGCATCTACAACTTTTGATGGAATTAGTGGATCAGCCAAAAATATTTGTAGTGGTTCAATAGAAGATGTGCCTGCTTATGTTAAAACACAAAGATTGAGTCAAGATTTATACAAATCTACAGAGAGGAATGCAAAAGAAATAATATTAGAAGGGAAGAAGCCATTCTTGGTTGAGGTATCAAGAGATGGTGAACCCATTGGGAAAAATGCTACAAGGTGGGCCTCCAAGTTGGGTGTAAGATGTAGGGCCCATTTGGATATCTGCAAATGAAATTTTGCAGAGAAAGATCCACCAAATGTGGAATATGTTATACAAAAAATGGAAAATTCCTTTGACACTGTTGGTGGAAAAAACTTTAGAAATATTACAAGCACATGATGAGACTTCTGATGAACAGTTTTAGATACAATTGCGGAAAAAAATATGGATGGAAAAGAGATGTTAGACTCCACTCTATCTCCCAAACAAGGGAGGCATTGAAAGAAAGTATGTGTTCTGAAGAATATTTGACAAAGAGTAACAAAGGAAAGAGAGCAAGAGATAATGTGAGGACTGGATATACATTTGGCCAAAGTGGGTTGTAGGAAAAAATGGAAAAATGTGGAGTAAGTGTATGGATTTTTGGTTCAATTTACATTGTGCTATTTATTTCAATTTTTTATTGAACTGACTATATGTTGAAATTGATATTGTATTTTAGGTGGAAAAAAATAATAGAGAAGTAGGTGTAGAAGATGTTGTCAATTATATGGTAGCACTAGATCGTACTAAATCTAATACTAGTACGAAGAGGAAATATAGTTCATCAACATATATGTCACAACCATCTTTTGAATGCCTAGTAAGAGACTCTCCAAATCATGTCAACTCAAATGAAGAGTACCAACATATAATGAGTTGCTTACACTATCTCACTGAGAAATTTTTGCAGTTGGTTGCCTCTGTTAAGCCTATAGTTTCTAGATGGAATGACCATAATTCCATGGGTTCAGATTAGGTAAGAGGCTATCCCTCAATATTTTGATTCTCAACTATATCATCTTTATATTGTATTCTAAAGATGTCTACAAACTTCATAAATTTTTTCCACAACATGCCTTTATAAAATTACTCTCGTGATCTCTAGGCAAAGTATT
The DNA here is from genome assembly GCA_007258455.2 of Sequoia sempervirens. Lineage (NCBI taxonomy): Eukaryota > Viridiplantae > Streptophyta > Pinopsida > Cupressales > Cupressaceae > Sequoia > Sequoia sempervirens. The sequence goes on from VDFB02132308.1 coordinate 181,729, forward strand.
ACAATCATATATAGAACAATGAATCTATGAAATTTTTCCTTTTGTTTCATTGAAATCCATTGTGAGTGTCCTAAATGTTGTGATTGTGATTTTTATGAAAAAATAACTATGAGATCAATGAGTGATATATTATGTCTTAGAAGTGCATGTTTTTAAACCATAAGGGGGTGCCAATCCCTTAATACACCTTTGGCCCATGAACAAAGTAAACAAGACTGATTCCCTCGATATATATTAATTCCTAATAATCCATGGTTATATCAGGCCATTGGGGGAATGCAAACATTCATTCCATCGATGTTCATGTGTTACAATGATGTGCTTTTTTTTGTTGACTCTATCGGTCTATCGGGGAGGATGACTTAGGAGTCAATCAGATAGGGTAGTGTTACATCGATACTAGGTTATTAACTACTTTCATCAGGCCATTGGCGAGGCTATGATGGGGGTTCCGATGATGAGGAATTGTTAGGCCGATAGTGCTAATTTTTATTTAGGAATGGGGAAAGATTATGGAGTCTCAAACTCATTTATAGGTGTGACAATTTGGCAATGTGGGCCACAGAAGTAGAAATTTGCAAAAAATTTCAATTAATCCTGATTTTTAAAAAATCTGCAGGTTGGATGATTTTTTCCCTATTTTTTTGAAAAACTCTTTAACCTTTTGGTCAATGAGTTTTTCCCATTTCAAACAGCAAAATTTCCAAAAATGCATTTATAACCTCGCAAAATGTGAATAAAATCAAGCTGATTTTCATGTGAAAAAAAACCATGATACCATAGCTTGTTGCTTACTATTATGCTTTGATAGATTTTTTCCATGCATCCATAGCTTGTTTGAAAGTACTTGTTTTAGGATTTTAGCCATAACAGCAAGGCAGTGAATTGTTTGATAAAATTCTTTGGTAGACATGTATGAAAAATGTGGTAGCATAGACAAGGTAGTGAACCATTTGAAAATGCCTCAAAGAAATGTGGTCTCATGGTGATGGAATGGTATGAAAAAATGCCACACAAGAAAATTAAAGAAGAAACATGGAATTTTATCACTATTGAGACTAATATTATTTGAGGCATTTTTTCGGGACTCAGCCTTGTCTATGCTATTACTTCTTATTATTATGTTGATAGATTTTTTCCAAGCATCCATATTTGTTTTAGCACTCTATTTTTAGCTTTTAGCCATAGCAGAAGGGAGTGAACTCCTGTTTGATAAACAGTTTTTAGTAAACATGTATGAAAAAATGTGGTGGCATAGACAAGGTAGTGAATCATTTGAGGGTCACCAAAGAAATGTGGGAGTTCATAGATGGGAATGCCAAGTGACAATCCATAGCGCAATTTGCTTGTCAGGGTACATCCACAAGATGAGACCACATTTCCCTTTTGAGGTATATTTTTTTCAAATAGTTCATTGCCTTGTCTATGCTATTGCTCACTATTATGCTTTGATATATTTTTTCCAAGCATCCATAGCTTGTTCGAAAGCACCTGTTTTAGGCTTTTAGCCATAGCAGCAAGGCAATAAACTATTTCATAAAATTATTTGATAGACATGTATGAAAAATGTGTTAGCATAGACAAGGTAGTGAACTTTGAAAAAATGCCTCAAATAAATGAGGTCTCATGGTGATGGAATTCCATGACAATCACCATATTTGATTGTCATGGCATTCCACACATGAGACTATTTATTTGAGTGGGCATTTTTCAAAGAGTCTTCACTCAGCTTGTCTTACACCAGGCACATTTGATACAAGGTGAAACCATTTGAAAAATGCCTCCAAGAAATGTGGTCTCATAGAATGCCATGACAAGCAAATGCAATTGGCAGCTGCTCCTAGTTATTAGTTATACAATGTGAAGTAATTGCATAACTCCTTAGGTTGACTTTGTAAAAACTATATTGTAATTGAAATTGTCATCTATCAACATCTAGTTATTAGTTATGCAATGTGAAGTAATTCTTTGAGTTTGAAAGGTGTGCAATGCAATGTAATCAGCGATATTTTACTCTTATTTTTAAATTCCAATTTCAATTTTCTAGAATTTTTCTTAATTTTAAAAAAAATCTTATACTTTGGTTTGCTGATTTTTTCCCCAAAATATTTTTGTTGCTATGGATAAATCAATAATAAAACTCTTGAAATTATGTTCTTTTCTTAGAAATTTATGATTATTTGTAGTTCCAAGCTTCTGTACTTGCCCGTATAGGGTTTCCTTGTTCTCTTTTGCATTGAATTAGGTGGTTGGGTGAGTTAACTTCAATTTTTTTTTGATTTGGTGGATTCTTGAAGAGTTTTGTGCATTTTGTAGTCAAATTGTTGAAACGGGTCTATAAAGACAGAGTTGAGGGTTTGTGAGTCTACAAAAATGGATTTTCACCCATTCCACCTATTGTAGTCACTTTAACTCAATGGAATGGGTGGGTAGCAAGTAGGAATAAGGTGTCCAAGTGGTTTCAGGGGTGAGGGAGGTCATTTGAGGCTTTGGGCATGATGCCCTAGAGGTGAAAAAGTGTGGTTTTTGAGTGAAATTGAGAGGTTTGAGTATGGTAATGGTTGTGAAACTTGGGGGCAGAAATTTTTGATGATAGAATAAGTTTGTGCAGGCTTCATTAGAGGTGTTTGAAGATTTTTTGGAGTGTGGGAAGGTTAGGAAACATGATTCTCATAAAAACCCCCTTGGAATGACTAAAAATAAGGGTTTCATGAATAGGAGACTTGGAGGTTGTGTCTCAATGTAAGAGTTGGGAAATTTGAGTTTTTGTTGCTTGGTTAAGAGTTCTCAATTAAGTTTTGGGTTTGAGAGGAAGATTAAAGAGGTGTTTCTTTGCAAAATAGGCCTAATTGGCTACGTAGGACACCGTTGAAGTCCAATTTTGATGTTGTTGGTCCAAAGAGACCTAAAGAGATTTTGTGATATGTTTTTGTAGACAATAATGGGTGTTTGAAAAGGTGATGGGTTTGTGAGTTAGAAATTGACATCATTTATTTTATCTTTTCAATGACTTGTCACGAGAAATTCCATTTTTCTTGCCTTGCTAAATTTGAGGTGTGACATAAATACTATTAATTGTCTTACTCTTGTTGTTGGTTTTTCTTTGCTGAGCTCTTCATAATTTTCTTGCTATGTATGTTTTTATAACTGCTTCTTACTATCAAGGGGGTGTATGACTATGGCCCAATGATAGTGACCTATAGCATGCTACCCTTTGCCTTATATAACTTAGGATATTCATGAAATATGACTGTATACTGTGACTTTTATGCTTGGAAAGACTCTGTTGACTGTTTTTCAAATGAATTACTTCTCATCTAGATATTTTTTTTTTGCTTGATTGTTAAACTACATGCAGAACAATTTTATCAAAGTAGCACGAAAATAAGAATGCCTTGATGTCAATCATAGTTGTGTTGAAGTTGATCAGATAATATAATAGTTGTTGTGGATAAAAAATTATAGATTTTTCATTCTTTACTTGACTTATATTAACTTTGCATGATGATTAAACCACATGCAGGGCAATTATATGAAAGTGGAACAAAAAGGAAATGACCTTGTCAATAGAGCTCTTGATAAAGCTACACAACTTCAAGACAATGTTGACAGTGATTATGCTAAATTTGAGGAGTATGTGCATGATATTGATAGTACTAGTGGTGTTGAATTTGAGGTGAGTGCTATGAAACATTACTTTTCCTTGATTCTGAAACCCTTCATGTATTAATGATTGTTATGATCCCAAACAGTGAACAAGCTTATAGAATAGTGAATAGATAACTAAAACATTGAATGTAACCCGTAGAACAATCATTGTACCTACTTTGTCACTTTTCAGTGAGGATTGCTGGAACTTCAATACTTTATGATGCTTGACTATATTTTAGGGAATTTTAATTGACCTTGTCAACATCTTGAACTTAGTGTGCTACTTCTTTCATTGGATGATATCTGTTGTTCTTTCCTTCACAAATTTGTTGTTAACTCTTCATTATTCCTGTTGTTATTAAAAAAAAAAATCTTTTGATATTCTTTCAGCTTTCTCTTAATGTCTTATTGTTGTTTAGTAATGATATTTGTTGTTTGATCCATTAAACTCATTGTTACAACCATAAAACTTGCTGCCCTTGCACTTAACTCATTGCTACAGCCATGAAACTCACTACTACTACTATTTGTTCATTGGACATCATTCCTTACTTATTTTTGCATACTCTTACACTATTTTCTAACAGTGAAAGGATTTTTCTCTATTATTTATGTTCAACCTCTACGTCCAACCTTATTTGTTACTCCTTTATTGTTGCTATGAAAGCCACATAGAAAGACTGCATTGTTTCCTCAATGATTTCTCTTAATGGCTATCACATGTTGCCTTGATACATTTTGTTCTTTGTTCTTCTTTTATATGTCATCATTGACAAGGTTATGTTGATTGCATGGGGTTATGTTTCAGAGCTTTAATGCCACTATTTTTGTACATCCCAATGTATTTCACCTTCACCTTGCAGCAGTAGTAGTAGTGCTCTCATATTGCCTTCTTTGTTTTTGTGCATTAGCTACCTCTTTTTTATGTGTAATAGTGTTGTCATAACCTTATGTGTCTAGTATGTGTGCATGATAATGTAGTTTTTATATTTGTGGCCTTTGCATTTGATTAGCATGAAGCTAATAGTAACATTGTAAGCACTGCTATGAGTGCTATTTTTTTAGTAAATTAGATTGATCATTGCAATTATTTTTGAAATTTTCCTTTTGCAATTATTTTAACACACACATGAAAATACTATTTAAGTAAATAATGGTTGTTTTATTATGCAAACAAGGGTAATCATTACCTATGTAATATAATGTGCTATTTTTTTTTCCTTTTTGCAGAAATGTATTGATAAACTCAAAGAAGGGGATAAAGTTAGGTTGTTGGATCCATTTGATGGTGATGTTGTGGGCATTGGGCGGATTCACTCCCTATCTATGGTACATGGAGTCAACTTGAAAGGAACAAGAGATGCAAATGTAAACATTTTAAAGGTCACAAGTAACATACCCCTTGTTTATGAAGACAAAATAGATGGAGCTATTCGTCTAAAAGAGAAAGAGGGAACTTTCACACAGTGGCCACTAAAATATTTGCAAAAAATGACATAGTTGAACATGTTTATCATGTACTAGTTAATGTTAGACATCTTGGCTCATTGCTTTATGCAATATTTTGAATGTGTTGTTCAGGGATCTTAATTATCATGGTGTATTTGAAAGAGTTGGAAACTCTTAGACAACTTTGACATTTTTCATTATATTTACATATATACTCTTAGACAACTTTGACATCTTGCAACTTGATATATATATATATATATTTATTCATTATTTTTTTTTATTGCATATTACCTTTATTTATCATGATGTTGAATCAATCTTTTAATTCTAGCTTGTTGTAGCTTGTTTGTATATGTAATATTTTATTTGCTTTTATGTTTTAGTTCAAGTTTAATATTATGTTAGTTTTGCATTATAAAATTTATGGTATTTAATAAATTACTCATTTCATGACTATATTTACTACCAATTAATGAAAACTAGTAAATAAAAATGACTAAATTAATGACTAAATATATGACTAAAGTAATGACTAAATTAATGACTAAATATATGACTAAATATATGACTAAATTAATGACTAAATATATGACCAAATATATGACTAAATTAATGACTAAATTAATGACTAAATATATGACTAAATTAATGACTAAATATATGACAAAATAAATCATTACCATGACTAAATAAATGACTAAATTAACAACTAAATCAATGACTAAATCAATGACCAAATCAATGACTAAAAATAAATGACTAAATAAATAACTAAAATAGTTTAGTCATAAATTTGGTGGTGTTATAAATGACTACAAATAAACCACTAATAGTCACGTGACTAAAAATAGTCATTTATATGCAATTTTTAGTAGTTTATTTAGTCATATATTGTTGTTTGTGTACTAGTGCATGGAGTATACATTTGAATAAAAATACAAATCATAGTGTATACACTCAAATAATACCAATTATGGAGTATACACTCGAATACAAATACAAATCATATAGCATACACTCAAATAATACTAATCATGGAGTATACACTCGAATACAAATACCAATTATGGGTTATACACTGGAATACAAATCATAGAGTATACACTCAAATAATACCAATTATGGAGTATACACTCGAATACAAATACAAATCATAGAGTATACACTCAAATAATACCAATCATGGAGTATACTCTTGAATACAAATACATTCGAATGAAGTATAACGTCGAAAAATTGGGAAGGGGATTCAATTCATCCCATACTACACCATGGACCCGTTCACCATCATAAGGTCATTAAGTATACACATGAATATGAAGCATATACACGAATACACATAATACACAAAGTATTCACATGAACATATGTTACAAAGCATACATATAAGTCACAAAGTAAACCTTGGAATATATGTAAACACACGTAGTATACATAGGATGGAAAGAACATGCTCTGATACCAATTGTAATGTTTCCTTATTAAACTTGTCCTAGAACAAAATATTCACAAGTTAGGATAAGGGATTTGAATTTACCAACACTTAATTTTGCACATGTAATTTTCCTTGAGAACCTGCACACATTATGCATTTCCAACAAATACACATAGTTCCTTAATCCAAATTAATTTAGACAATTCCAGATTGAACATTTTAAGAATAAGATAAATGCATTATCATCTAGTGCATAAAACACAATATAATATGATATGACTTATTACTCTTGATTGGAATAGATCTTCGCCTTTTCCTCTTTCCTAACCTCATCGATGAATGGAAGGATTACTATGCCAAGGGCACATGAATGGTCTCCAAGTGGACTCCCTCAAGGTTTCCTACCTTTCTTAGGACCATCCAATAATTGACCGAATTACCAGCCTTTCCCTTCACAAACTTCCTATCTTTAGTGGGTATTAGCGAAAGAGATTTTGGCCTGAAATATATTCTTATAGTAAAAGTTGTAATAGCTTAATAAGGCACAATAATTGTTATAAGCAACATTATTGTGACATTGATAAATATTATCCGTTAATCTTCAGATGTGGAATTAGTCATTCATTTATGCTGAATAGGTGAAACCCAATATATTGACATACATATTTATTAATTGCAAAACATGTCATTAATATGCATAAACTTGTCATATTGTACTTGGTCGAATTCATAGTTTAACACAGATTTGAGTGTTAGAAGCATTCACTAAATATTGAATAAGATATGGGGTTATTTATTCTATAGTAACCCATTGTCATAGTAATCTGTATTGGTTCCATAATCTTCTAATGAATAACTAGTGGGTGAGGATACTTAACTCTTGATTCAACACACTGTACTACTTCTCTAAATGTGTTCTATGTCACCCCTGATATGTCTCCTGTCTTCCCCATATGATGATTCTTCCTAGTGGAGGCACTTAAACCTTAATCTTACTTTTGAAGTGTTTCTCAAATAGACATCAAAAGTATTAGGAATTCAATAAGTTTTGTGATAGTGTCTAATTAATTAGATCAAAGATGATATAAATATTTCATCCTTGTCGAAAGGATTATTCATTTTCTTCTTATTACTTCACTATGAAGGTTTCTTCTATAATATATATTGCATAATTACATTAAGGTAGATGTTAATATCTTTCTAGATCCCATAGATGGATTCTATTATACCATTTACTTACTCTTGTGAATAGTTTCTAACATAAATCATAATCATATATTCTATAACAAAAACTACTTACTTGTTTTTGTAGATACTCCTTCCTTCTCTTTTGATATATATTATTTGTGTCTTATTTGCACTCCAACTATGATTTCTATTATGTCCCATCCATATTCCTTTTTCTCCAATGATGATCCATGCTATCATAGCTCCATAAAAAAATTGTGATAAATGAATATGTTAGCAATGTCTAATCAATCGAAATCATGCAATTGAGTTTTATAAGAGGCTGAGACCTCTACAATTACGTTGTTTCTAATTACAACTTCCATTTATGTGATTTATAAATGATGTTGTGTCAAGCTGCACTGATTAATTATGTGTCTTGATGGTTTGAATTGCTGCTCCTCAAGAGCACTCCAAATCTGAGTCACCAATGTATAAATTTGTACAGCTCTATTCCCTAATTCGATTCCATTTCATTCCTTACTCCCAAAATAGATATATTTCTCTCTTTTTTTTCTTTTTAATTCCTTTTTTATATGTCTATGTCTCATCCATAAGAGACACACCCCTTTGGAATGGGATGACCATCCAAATGGTCATGACTCATAGTTAGGATTATTTATTATTTGCTAAATATAATTGTTTCCTTAATAATATGTAGTTTTCCTTTCATAAATTAAATCATCGCTTGTTCTTTACTTCCATCACTGCTATTCAATGCCTTATATTCCATCAACTTTCTTTTCTATTCCAAATCTGTCACTAATTATTTAGTCACCAGGTTCTCTTTAAATGCTCCTTATACTAATCGATATCTTTTAGTTTAAAAGAGTTTCCATACTATTTGCTAAATGAATTAGCTGTTGCAGGGGACAGGTTCTGACAATCAAGTCTGACATGGAATATCTTGTACCCTTGTATTAAAAGTAAATGTTTGTAATATGTTTTATATTAACATATGTTTCTTAATATATATTTAATATATATATTTTTATATTGATAATTATGTTTATCTTTTGATAATGAAATTTATAGTTTATAATATTATTATTTATAGTGGTATGCTTATTTATTTATATTTAATATTTCACACCCTAATACTAAAGTATGATAGCAACAAATTACCTATATTTTTATTATCTTATTTCAATGTGTCACAATATTTTATATTTATGTATTTAGGGTAAATAGTAAATTATCAATATTTGTATTTACAATAATTGTCCAATAAATTGATAATTTAATCATAATATTATTTTTATATATATTTAAATGTTAATACTTATATTTATATCTAACAATATTCTAGGTTATCTTAATTGTTTTATCTTGGAATTGTATTCCAAATTATTACAATGATTATAGAATCTAATATGCATATTTTGGGCATTGCGATATAATAATTATAATTATAATAGTATCAAATCATTCATATTTGTAAGTATGCCTTTGCTACCTTACTGTCAACTTTTGGGGACACGACATTAATCCTTTGAAAGTCAAGAGTAATCCTCTTATTCATCCCATCCATAGTCATTCAATAATCTATTACCTTCTTACCAACATGATTTTAAAAATGGGTAATCAACAATATCATAACATCAATATCCCTTAAGGCATCCTTCTCAATCCGCTCTCTCCAAAACTAAATCTTGTCACCCTATCCCAAGCTCCATTTTATATTAGAATAAATGCCCTTAAAATAAAATATCAAAAAATTCTAAACACTTAGATCCATTAGCTAAGATCTTCTTGTTATCAAATAGGTTCTCAAGAGAGTTAGCCAAATATTTTTATTGAAGAACGCTACTCCAAAATCTACCTCTTTCTTCATAAATCCTCTATTCCAGCTTCATGCCTAAATCCTTATTTATTCTTTGACAGTTTTTGATCCCAAGAACACCTTCTCTTTTTATTTACAAATACCCTCCCACATAATCAAGTTGAACTTCTTGACCACTTCAATACCCCTCAAAAAAAATAATCCTTGGCCTATATTCTATCACATTTACCACCTTATTGGGGACTTTAAATATATACACAACATGAATAAGTATAGTGGCCAAGGAAGCCTTGATCAAGGTTATCCACCTAGTAATAGACAACCATTTTCCTTTCTTGGAGGAGATTTTACTCTATAATTTTTCCACCATAGATATCCATTTGACTTCAAAATTTATCTTATCAATCAAAGGAATCCCTAATTATTTTCTTGGAAGATTCTTAATTAAAAACCAAAGAATTATTTACACTTCTATCCTTTCTACATAATCATTGTTCAAGAAGAAAATTCATGATTTGATTGTATTAACCTTTTGACTAGCATCAACATCATATAATTGTAGTATGCTCTTGAAAATATTAGTTTCCTTGACAATGGACTCATTGAATAAAAGGTGTCATCAATAAATTATGTATGAGTGACATTGTTAATGCCTTATGTAGTTTTAAGCCCTCTTAAATTACTAGAATTAGCATCAAATTTCAAGGACCTAATCAAGGATTTAGTAAGAATCAAGAATACAAAATGGGAAGGAGGGTTACCTTTCCATATGCCCTTCCCAACCTAAAACAAATTCATAGAATAAAAATTGGTAAGAAGAGAGAAGGAAGGAAAAGAAATGCAGCTACCAACCCACTTGCACCAACATTCACAAATACCAAATTTCTTAAAGATAGATAACAAAAGATCCCGAGATGTACTATGCTATAAGCCTTATTCATAACAATCTTTAGGATCATCCCATCTTTCATTTTGAAAATTACAGTGGATAGATTCATGGACAATCACAATCCCGTCTAGTATCTATCTACCTTCTAAGAAGCCATTTTATTCTTTTGAAACCACTTTTCCAAGGTAGTCCTTCAACCATAAGACCATCACTTTGGTTTGCTACTTTATAGATAGTATTACATGTAATGTAATAGGAAAAAATTCATCAAAAATAGTTGGGGTCTTAACCTTGGGAATAAGAGCTAAGAAGGTAGAATTCCAAAATTTCAACATCACCCCTCTACATCTACACTCCTCAAAAACCAACCAAAATTTTTCATCAACAACGCCTCAAAACCTCTAAAAAATATTTCTTTAAAACCATCCAAAGTTAGGGCCTTTTGGCCTCTAAATTAAAAGTAGGTTTCCTAATTGTTGGAAAATCAAGGTGAAGCATGCAACAATAGAACTGAATAAAGTGGCTTACAAATCTAAAATTATGTATCCAAGATTACCATGAAGAGATTATGTGATTAAAAATTCAACAATGAAAGAAAAATCAACGATTCCACAAGTTTCCAAACACAAGTGACATAAGATATACATGGAGAAACCCTTACGGGAAAAACTCCACACCCAAAGAGATCCAATGTTTGTATTAATCTTCAAATGAGATACGCCAATACAACACTCCTCTCTAAATTCTAGTAGCACTTCGTCGCTCTAATATCCTACAAACAAAGTCTTACAAGCCACCATCTCAATGCTCCAATATATAGAAGTTTGTGGGAGAGAATACCACAAATGATATCCCAAAAAAACAAGAAAAACCACTTGGAAAAACCCATGCCCCCTTATTGGACAACCCATAAATATTGCATAAAATATTGAATAATCATATGGCCTTCACATAGGCACCTAACTCACAACCAATCATAATTGGTCAATATCGAGTGCTCGATAACTCTTCGATAGCTCTGATAGCTTTGTACAAGAGCATGCACCAACATGTGAACCTAGGTGCCCAACTATGCAAGAGCATGCAAGGATATACACACAAAAGTGGTCCCCACTCACAAAGTTGGATGCCCAAGAGGAATATTCTTTTGGGATGCCTTGTAATCATCACCTTAATGGGTCCACCTCTTTGAATGCAATTACAATTTGTCAAAGGAAAATAAATAATAAATATTTTGTCCCTCATGTCCCCTAGAAAAAATTTCCAAAGAATAAGGAGATACACAATTATCAACTTAGGATAGCAATTATAATGTCACCTATCCCAACATTCTCCCACTTGACATTATACATTGCAATTGCATCCATAAGATACAAAATAAAATATAATTAAGTATAGTGACCAAGGCCCATGACCTTTATGCACCAAGAGAACTTATGTGTGGTTGCTAGCTTTGTGAGAGAATCTACAACATTATCCAAAGTGTCAACCTTCTCAATCAAGACCTTACCATTCTCAACCATTTCTCACACAAGTGATATTGCACATCAACATGCTTAGTACAAGCATAAAACATAGGATTTTTGGCTAAATATATGATACTCTGACTATCACATCCAATCCTCACTATCCTACAATCTAAACTAATGCCATTACCAAGTATCTGTAACCAAGCCACCTCCTTAGAGGCATGTGTAGTGTCCATATACTCTACTTCAGTGGTGGACAATGTAACTATAGGCTATCTCTTACTCATCCAACTCACTGCACCTCCAAACAAAGTAAAAACATAGCCACTAGTGGACCTTTGACTATCCAAGTCACTTGCCCAATTCGCATCAACATAACCCTATATGTCCAATGACTTAACCTCATCATCACTACCATGATAAACCAAATAGTAATATAAAGTACCACACATATATCTAAACACCCTCTTAATAAAAGTCCAATGCTCTCTACTGGGGTTAGACATAAACCTGCTCAAAATTCCCACTGCTTGTGCTATATCTAGTCTAGTGCAAACCATTGCATACATCAAGCTACCAATGACACTAGCATAAGAAACTTTAGACATCTCTTCAAAATCATAGTCAAAATTATGCCAAATTTCTAAACTCAACTTAGTACCAACCATAAATGGAATATTTACTGGTTTATAGTCATGCATATTAAACCTAAACAAAATGGTATCAACATAGTTTGACTTAACTAAAGATTTATGTGAACTCGATCTCTATTGATCTCCATCCCAAGGATATATTTTTCAGCCCCCAAATCCTTCATATCAAATGTGATATAAAGTTGAGTCTTAAGTTCCCTAATCATCACCTTGTTGTTACCCATAAACAACATGTCACCAACATACAAGATAATGGTTAATATCTGATCATCAATAACCTTAATGTAAACACAATGATCCTCCTCACTCATAACAAAAACCAACTTAAATGCAAAGGAATCAAAATTTTGGTACCACATCATAGGTGACCGTTTCAAATAATATAAATATCTCTTTAACTTGCAAACCAAGTGTTCTTTTCCTTTCACAACAAAACCATCAAGATGTCGCATATAAATCTCTTCCTCAAGATCCCCATGCAAGAAAGCAGTTTTAAAATCAATTTTCTCTATTTCAAAATCATAAGCAACATCAATAGATAATAGGAATCTAATAGAAGTTAACTTAGAAATAGGAGAGAAAATTCCACCAAAATAAACTCCCTCTCTGGGAGTAGCCCTTGGCCACCGATCTGGCCTTGTACCACTCTAACTGACCATCTACACCAATTTTTTTTTTAAATACCCACTTACAACCAATGTTCTTTTTGCTTAAGGAAAGCTCACAAGATCCCATGTATCACAACTATCCAAATCCATCATCTCTGCTTGCATGATTTGCATCCAAGACTCACTTTCTTCTAAAGAAAGAGCCTCCATGTAGGATCTAGGTTCATCATCAATACTCAAAAAAGAAAATACACAACAAAAAATGGATGGGCTATACTTGTCAATTGGATTTTGTTTCCTTGTGAATCTTCTCAAGGTAGGAGTAAGGGGTTCTTGCTGCTCTTCTTCTTCTACATGCTCATCCTACACATCATTTGAACTCTCTAAAACCTCTTCTTCTTCTCCATCCTCTAATCCATTTGGTTCTTCTTACACATGTGAATCTTCTTAGTTTTCAATATTTGTCTCAAAGTGCAATGTTTTTTTCTTATCTTTCTCCTTTGGTTGTCCTTCACCTGACTAAGCTCTAAACTCCTTGAAATTACATCTCTAGAGAAAACCATTTTACAAGTTAGTGGATTCCAAAGCTTATGACCTTTTACATTCTCATTGTAACCAAAAATGATGCATTTTTGTGCTTTTGGATCCAATTTAGAATGCTTCTCTTGAGGCACATGAAAAAAAATCCTCACAACCAAAGACGCTTAAATGTGAAACAGAAGGCTTTCTACCTATCCACACTATATAAGGAGTTTTATCAAGAAGAGTTGAATAAGGAGATATATTAACCAAATAACATGTAGTAGTTACAAATTCTGCCCAAAATCATCTATCAAGATTAGCACCACTCAACATGCTCCTAGCTCTTTCCATCAAGGTCCGGTTCATTCTTTTTGCTACCCCATTTTGTTAAGGTGTATATGGAGTAGTCTTTTTTCGAGCAATACCTACATACTTACATAACTCATAAAATTCCCTAGAACAATATTCACCCCCACTGTCAAATTTCAACTCCATTATCTTATAATTTCTTTTCTTCTCAACTAAGGCTTTAAATTCCTTAAACTTGGTGAAAACCTCAAACTTTTCATGCATAAAATAAATCCAGGTGTATCTTGAGACATCATCAATGAAAGTAACATAACAATGAGATTTTCCAAAAGAGTCAACATCCATTGGTCCAAACACATCTAAATGAATAATATCTAATAATCTCTTAGATCTATTAGTTCCATTAGGAAATGATGACCTATTCTGTTTACCAAACACACAATGCTCACAAAAAATATTTTTTCCAACAGAATAATTAGAAATATTGTTAGCCAAATTTTTATTAAAAATGGTCTTAAGACCCTTTTCACTTATGTGACCCAATATATGGTGCCATAACATACATGTATTTTTGGTGCCAGTTACATTGAAAAAGTTACAAAAAGTGGAAGCATTAAGCCTAAACAAAGTCCCGATTTGAGATCCTTTAGCTATCACTAAACTCCCCCTTACCAACTTGCAACCAGAATTGTCAAATGTCACATGCATTCTAGAATCATTCAAATTGGATATTGAAAGTAAATTTCTAGCAAGTCCTAGAATATGTAAAACATGATCTCAAGGTTTTTGACCCTTCCATTACTAAAACATAACTTTACCTTTCCCTTACCAACAATATTTTTCGTGTTGTTATCACCTAGGAAAAATTATCCCCCATCATAAGATAAATATGAAGTAAACCACTACTTGTGAGGAGTCATATGGTAGTAGCAACCTGAATCAATAAGTCAAGCATCATCACTAATAGTGTTAGAAGAAATAAACAAAGCATTAGAATCACCATCTTTTGAGGACTTTTTTGTGAAAGTATTTGAACTCTTTTTCTTTTTTCTGCACTCCTTCTTCACATTCCCTCTCTTACCACAATTCCAACACTTTACTCTACTCTTCTCGGGGGTTTTAGAACATCCTTTAGACTTGTCTCTCTTCTTGTCCCCTTTAGGCCCTCCTTTTTATTTGGGCCTTCCTCACACATGCAAGGCATCTTGAGAGTTTGCATTCATGGACTTATCCTCATCTCTTCTGAAAGAAGTATATTAATGAGACTATCCATCTTCAGTTCTGTACCACTACCACTTATGGAAACAATTAGGTTTTCCCAAGATTAGGGTAAAGAGCAAAGCAACAAAATAAATTTATCTTCTTCTTCTATCTTAACATCTACAGATATAAGCTGACTTATAATCATATTAAAAGAATTTAAATGTTTTGCACTAGAATCACCATCCTTCATTTTCAAAGAATACAAATTTCTTTTGAGATATAACTTATTTGTTAAAATTTTGGTTTGGTAAATATCACATATTCTCTTCTATAAATTGTATGCGGTAGATTCTTCTAAAACATTCAAGAGGACATAATCTGTAAGACACAACTAAATGGTTCCTCGTACCTTCTTTTCCATTTTCTTCCAATCTTCATCAAACATTGATTCTGGTTTCTTTTCACTTGAAAATACCAACCACTAATCTCTCTCTTCAAGGAGATCCTCCATCTTCAACTTTCACATCTCGTAACTAGTGCCATTGAACTTCTCAATTTCTAGATGAGAGGTAGAATCCATGGTTTTCAACCTTCTACACAAATCTAAAAAACCCATAATACAAAAGCTCCCACTACAACCAAAATACCTTCAACACTTAAAATAAAGACATCCCTCTCTTAACAGAATCGTTAGCTCTAATACCAAATGTTTGAAAATCAAGGTGAAACTTGCAGCAATAGAACTTAATAAATTGGTTTACAAATCTGAAATTATGTATCCAAGATTACCATAAAGAGATTATGTGATTAAAAATTCAACAATGAAAGAAAAATCAACAATACCACAAGTTACCAAACATAAGTGTCACAAGATATACGTGGAGAAACCCTTGCGGGAAAAAAAACTCCAGACCTAAAGAGATCCAATGTTTGTATTAATCTTCAAATGAGATACACCAATACAACACTCCTCCCTAAATTCTGGTAGCACTTCGTCACTCTGACAACCTGCAAACAAACTCTTACAAACCACCATCTTAATGCTCCAATATATAAAATTTTGTGGGATTGATGGTATTCCAAAACAACAAGAAAAACCACCTGTAAAAACCCATGCCCACCTTAGTGGACAACCCATAAACATGACATCAACTATTGAATAGTCACATGGCCTTCACATGGGTGCCTAACCCACAACCAATTAGAATTGGTCTATATTGAGTGCTTCATAACTCTTCAACGACTCTGACGGCTTCATGCAAGAGCATGCACCAACATGCAAACCTAGGTGCCCAACTATTCAAGTGCATGCAAAACATGCAAGGACATCCACACAAAAGTGGTCCCCACTCACAAAGTTGGACGCCCAAGAGGAATATTCTTTTAGGATGCCTTGTAACTGTCACCATAATGGGTCCACCTCTTTGAATGCAATTATAATTTATCATATGAAAATAAATAATAAATCTTTTGTCCCTCATGTCCCCTAGAACAATTTCCAAATAATGTGGAGACACACAATTATCAACTTAGGATAACAATTATAATGTCACCTATCCTAACACTAATCTCCTTGTGAGATAATATATTGAGAAGGACGGCATTATAATCATCCATGATCATTATGGGGATATGTTGTAACAAAAAATCTTGCATCTCCTTATCCTAAAGAGACATAGAAGCTAATAAACCTTTGGAAAATTTTAAACCCTCAATCATGATTTCCCTATCCTTGATAACTAAACTACTAGTTAGTTAATACTAATAATGTGGTTGTTATTCCTTTTAATTTTCATGGAAAGATGAAAGAATTTAGTATTATGGTCACCCTCCTTAATCCAACTAACTCTAGAATTATGATTCCAAAACATCTCTTCCATCCTTAAAATCTTATCAAGCTCACCTCACAAATACTTAGCCTCCTTTCTTCCACCTTCACTTAAGATTTCCTCAATAATTTTTACTTCAATAACCTAAATCTTAGCTTCTACCTTTAACTTATTTTGAAACAAATATCCCATTTTAGTTGTATTCTTTCTTTCATTTTTTTGATATATACTAACTTCTTATTCAATATGTATCTATGACATCCTTGGATTTCAACTCCCCCCCCCATTCCTTTGATTTTTCCTTAAACCTAGGGTTCTCAAACAAAAAAAAATCCATATTAAATGGACACCCCTAAGTTTATTGCCCTTTTGAATGTAGATCTCAATAGGTCAATGATTTCACCATCCAAAATGAATAACCCTAGAGGAGATAATTAGAAGGTTAAAAATATATTTTGAGTCTATAAAAATTCTATTAGGCCTACTTTCAATACACTCCTCCCCTAGCCATCTATTACTTCTATTGAAACATCCTTATTTAGGGAAAATATCAAATAATTCTAGATTTCTATAGAACATTCGAAAGGAAAGGGAAGCTACCATAGACAACTTCCCACCCCAAACTTTTCTTTTGCGAAAAGGATGGCATTGAAGTTAGCCCAAATTCCAATTATACTTTTTGAACCCATCTATTATTTTTAAATTTCCTTCCAAAGTCTTACTCTCAACTTCATTATTAGGATCATAAACACTTGAGACTTCACAAGAAAAATTCTCTTGGATATAAATACAAGACACATTCATACAATTAGAAGAAAAAGAGATTAAATTTCCAACCACCTTAATTTTATCCCAAAGAATTGAGCCAACCCATCAATAGTTCCAACATTGAAAAAATGACCTCCCCTTTTCCAAATCCTTAGAATATTTTAAAATCTATCATAATTCTAAGTTTTTATTTCTTGTGACAACAAGATTTTAATATTTCCCAAATCAATAAGCCATATTAGAAGATAGAGCTTCTAAAGGGCATTGAGCCTGCTAATAGTTTGTACCAATTCCTTCATGTGTCTTTTTACTTTCTATGAGGCTTTTGCCTCCTTTCTTGATGAACTTTTCATAGATGCTTGAATGTCATTCTCTAATTCCTTGAATTCTTTTATTAATACATTACTAGCTTTAGTTTTCTTTCCTGCAACATTACTCCCACCTACATCCAAGGAAATCATGAGGTTTTTATCACAATTCCTCCTTCCCTACCTTGTAGTGATTCTCCAATCAAGATCAAATTCCTTTTCCCCTTTGAAATCCTTTGGGAATTCATCCATATTGTGCTCCTTAAACATATCGCTCACATGTAGAGTTCTACTACTAGGGATAGGGAAATTAATTTCTCCCCCATAAACTTCTTTAGGAACATTACTATCAATAATGTTAGCCTCATCTTCTTCAAGAACTTGATTGGTCTTTTCCTTGGCTAGATTATCAGTACTACCTTCTCTTTCCTTAACATCTTGCTTATGATTCCTCTCATCCACATGTATCTTATTTTGGTCCAACTTTTGAAAAGGTTTAATATCACATTTTCTAGTTGTATGGACAACCCTCCAACACTTGAAACATATAATAGGGAGACATTCATATTCCAATTCTTTAGTCTATTCTCCCAAATATAGAATTGAGCTTGATGCCTACTTCGGTCCAATTTGACATAGGTGGCATATTGACCATTGTTTATGATTGAAGAGCTATATATTGTCCTAATGAATCACAATTATTTTGAACACATCTTCAAACCAAAATCCTTAAGGATATTTATACATGTAGATCTAGCACAGGGCCTCCAAAATAAGATCATTTTAGGGATAAAATCTACGGGACCAAGGTGTTATATACAAGTTGAACCTACCTATAAATCATGGTTCGTCATATGGACATTGTTTCTATCTAATTCAATTTGAAAAAATAAAAGCTAATAGACTTACCTATAAGGCTTGGCAATTCAACCATTCTAAAGCAATCCATGCCATAATACAATCTTTTGTTGACTAGATACCAATAAATTTGATAATATTAGCTACTCTCTTTAATTTTTCCATAATTTGGTTATGGCTTTAAACACATCAACATATAGGATATTTATATCAAATTCAATATTAAGATTAACCATCAATAATCTACATAGGCTTCTTTTGATCACCACAACATTTCTATTAAAGTAAAGGTCCTCATCTATCACACTTAGAAGGAATCCCAAATCTTGGTTGTCTTTACACTTTGTCACTCTTCTTAGTGGGAATATCCTTAAACACTTTAGTGGGTATAATTTTTCCTTGTGTAACCTCTTAACTACCTTCTAATTTTCTCTATATTTTTTTTCTATTTTCATCACTTTTTTCTTTTCCTATTATATAAAACACACAAATTTTAAGATTATTTATTTCTACTTATCAGATCATTTGAAAATTTACCATATATTTATAATTTTTTGATATATATTATTGTTTATTAGAAATATGATTTTAAAAAAAAAAAAATTATTGTTGAAATTATGCTCTAAGCATATTAAACGCGTGAGCTAATCGAAGCAAAGGAAAAAACGTAATTGGCATGAATGGATGAGGAAATGTTTGCAGACGTCAAAACGTGAACATCGATCAAATAGCATGTCATCATCCACTAAAGATTGCATTTTGGCTACCCATTTATAGATTGAGATGAGAAGTTTAAATGAGGGAATTATCTATTCTGTTTGATGCTCCTGCAGATATCCAAAATGGGAAACAATGGCGGTATCTTCTATATGCTGTTACTGTTCTTCATGTTCACCTGTTACGATGGTGCAAAAGGTTTCATAATTACCAGAATTAGCATCAGCTTTCAAGGCCCTACTTAAGGCTTTAGTAAGAATCAAGAATACAAAAGGGGAAAGTGGGTTATCTTTCATGATATCCTACCCTGCTTAAAATAAATTCATGAAAGAAGCATTGATAAGAAAGAATGAAGAAAAATAAATGCAGCTAACAACCCACTTGCACCAACATTTACAAAAGCCAAATTTCCTCAAGATAGATAACAAAAGATCCCAAGATACTCTGTCATAAGCCTTATTCATATCAAGCTTCAGGATAGAGTGGATAGCTTCATGGACAATCACAATCCTCCCAAGATACTTTTGACATTTATAGAGTGGATAGCTTCATGGACAATCACAATCCTCCCGTCTAGGACCTATCTACCTTCTAAGAATCCACTTTATTCTTTTGGAATCACTTTTCCAAGGTAGTCCTCCAACCTCGACACCATCTCTTTGGTTTCCACTTTATGGATAGTATTACACAACGTAATTGGCATGAATTCATCAAAAATAGTAGGGGTCTTAACCTTGGGAATAAGGGCTAAGAAGGTAGAATTACAAATTTTCAATATCACCCCTCCACATCTACACTCATCAACAACCAATCAAAAAATTTCAACAATGTTTGAGAGCCTCTAAAAAAGCTTGCTTGAAAACCTCCAAACGTGGAGCTTTTTGGCCCCTGAATTGAAAGTAGTTTTTCTAATCTCCTTCTGAGAGAATATATTGAGAAGATTGACATTATAATCATTCATTATCATTATGGGAATATTTTGTAAGAACTCTTGCATCTCCTTATCTTGAACATACATAGAAGCTAATAAACTTTTGAACAGGTTTAAATCTTCAATCATGATTTCCTCCTTGTACTTAATAACTAAACTACTTATTAGGTAAGTACTAATACTGTTGTTGTTATTCCTTTTAGTGTTCATGGAAAGATGAAAGAATTTGGTATTATGGTCGCACTCCTTAAGCCAACTAACTCTAGAATTATGATGAGAAAAAATCTCAAGTTCATCCTTAAAATCTTATTGAGCTCATCTCACAAATACTTAGCCTCCTTTCTTCCACCTTCACTTAAGCTTTCCTCAATAATTTTTACTTCAAAAAGCTAAATCTTAGCTTCTATCTTTAACTTATTTTGAAGCAAAATTCATTTCAATTGTATTCTATTATTTCACCTTTTTCTTGATATAGGCTAGCTTCTTATTCATTATGTACCTATGACATCCTTGGATTTCAATCCCCCCATTCCTTTAATTTTCCCTAAAATCTAGGGTTCTCAATTACCTAAAGGAATCTATCTTAAATGGACACCCCTAGGTTTCTTTCCCTTTTGAATGTAGATCTCAATAGGCCAATGAATTGACCATCCAAAATGAGCGAACCTAGAGGAGATAATTAGAATATTGAAAATATATTTTGAGTCTATAAATTCTATCAAGCCTACTTTGAATACACCCCTCGCCTAGCCATCTATTACTCCAATTGAACCATCCCTTTTTAGGGGGAATATTAGATACTTCTAGATTGCTACAAAACATCCAAAAGGTAAGGGAATCTATGATAGACAACTTGCCAGGTCCCAAGATATTCTTTTGAGAAAAGGATGGCATTGAAGTTAGCACCCAAAAGCCAATTATCTTTTTTGAACCCATCTCTCATTTTTAAAATTTCCTCCCAAACTCTTAATTTTTAGCTTCATTATTAGGATCATAAACATCTAAGACCACACAATAAAAATGTTGGGAATAAGGTGTCTCAACCTTTGAGTCCCATCATTTAATTAATTTTTATTTTATGTATTTATTTGCTTTGTAATTAATTATGCCTAATAAATATGTTGTCACTTTGGAGGACCCATTGTTTATGTGGCATCCTACATGGAAAGTGACATGTAAATGTTGTAAACTAAAATTGTGGAAGTAGGCGTCCACTTTGCAGAGCCTATATTTTAGGCTAAATTGATGGCTTTTGTCATAAGTTGCTATGTCATGCACTATGACAAACTATGGAACTTGCTATGGCAATTTATGATAGCCATAAGAGTTTATTGTGGAAACTGCTATGACAGGATATGACAGCTATAAGAGTGGTGTATGACAGTTTCCTATTTGTACACTATGATATGTAAGCTACTATTATGGAGGTTCCTAAGTTTGCATTTGGAAGTTGCATGTGTAGTGGTGTCTTGCATGGCAGGTGGTGGCTATTTTGGTGGAGGCAGGTACTAATTTTGGAAGATTGCCAAATTAAATGAGTCTTGACTATGACAATATGTCATAATAGACTCTAGTTCACACCTTGGGCATGTGAAATGGTTTTGCAAGTTTTTGGAATTTTGTTTCATGTTGTTTCATTATAAATACTTCTAGAGTTAGTGCATTTTATGGGTTACAGGTTGAAGTTTGATTACATGTTGTTATGCTGTCGAAATTATCCAGATTCTTGTTGTAGTGTGAAGACTCCTAAGCATTGCTCTGAGATTGTATTGTGCCTGTTCTTGTTGTTAATAATACATTTGATCTACATGATTTGGAGTGTGGGTTTTTTCCCGAAAGGGTTTTCCCACGGATACATTCTGTTATGGTTTATCTTTGTCTTATCTATTTTATGTTATTGAATGTGCATTTGTTGGTACCTTTAGCAGTTTAAGGTTTTAATAAGATTTTTTTTGCAATACTCTCCTGCTTCTTATTAGTGTAGGAAGCTGCTTCCATGCACCCAACTTCCTTTCAAAATATTCTCTTGGATGTAAATACAAGACACATTCATACAATTGGAAGAAAAATAGATTAAATTTCCAACCACTTTTAATTGTATCCCAAAGAACAAGGCCAACCCACTAGTCATTCCAACATCAACAATATAACCTTGTCCCCTTTACCAAATCCTTCTTAGAATATTTTAAAAGCTATCATAATTATTTTTTTATTTCTTGTAACAATAGAATGTCAATATTTTCCAAATCAATAAGCCATTTTAGAAGATAGAGCTTCTCAGTGGCAATGAGCCCCTTAATATTGTCTTAGTACCTTCATGCCTTTTTTCTTTTTAGGTGTTTGTCTCCTTTCTTGTTGAATATTTCCATAGATTCCTACATGTCATTCCCCAATTCCTTGACTTCTTTTATTTCTACCTTGCTATAGTTTTCTAGCCTCCAACATTACTCTCATCTATGTCCAAATAAATCATGGGGTTTTTACCACCATTCCTTCTTCCCTACCTTGTAGTGATTCTCTGATCAAGATCAAAGTCCTTTTCACCTATGACATCCTTTGTGAATTTATCCATATTGAGCTCCTTAAACATATCCCTCACATATCGAGTTCTGCTACTAGGGATAGGGGAATTGATTTCTCCCCCATCAACTTCCTTATGAGCATTACTATAAATAATGTTAGCCTCTTCTTCTTCTTCAAGAACTTGATTGGTCATTTCCTTGGCTATAATATCAATACTACCCTCTCTTTCCTTAGCATCTTGCTTAGGATTCCCCTCATCCACATGTATCTTATTTTGGTCCAACTTTTGAAAAGGTTTGATATCACATTTTCTAGTTGCATGGCCAACTCTCCAACACTTAAAACATACAATAGGAAGACATTCATAATCCAATTCTTGAGTCCATTCTCCCAAATATAGAATTGAGTTTGACGCCTACTTAGGTCCAATTTGGCATAGATTTTGACATAGGTGGCATATTGATCATTGTTTATGATTGAAGAGCTATATATTCCCCTAATGAATCACCCATTATTTTGAACACATCTTCAAACCAACACCCTTAAGGAAATTTATACGTGTAGATCTAGCAAGGGGCCTCCAAAGTAAGATCATGTTGGGGATCAAATCTAGGGGACCAAGGCCTTATATACAAGTTGACCCTACTTATAAATCATGGCTCGTCATAAGGACATTATTTCTATCTAATTCAATTTAAAAAAATGAAAGCTAGTAGACTTACCTATAAGGCTAGTGGCAATTCAACCATTTTAAAGCAATCCATGCCATAATACAATCGTTGGTTGACTAATACCAATAAATTTGGTAATGTTAACTCCTCGAGCTTTAATTTTTCATAATTTGGTTAAGCTGGAAGACTTTAAGAACATCAACATTTAGGATATATGTATCCAACTCAATATTAAGATAATCCACATAGGCTTCTTTTGATCACCACAACATTTCTATTAGGGTATAGTTCCTCATCTATCACACCTAGAAGAAATCCCAAATCTTGGTTGTTTTTACACTTATCACTCTTATTAGTGAGAAAATCACTAGACACTTTAGTGGATATATTTTTTCCTTGTGTAACCTCTTCACTATCGTTGAACTTTTTTTTGCTATTTTCACCTTTCTGCGTTAAATTCACATAACAACAATAATGATAACACAGGATGACACACACTTAGATTTGATTAGATACCAATCACAAATTTACTCACAGCAGTGATGAATGGTATCACAAAATGATAATTGATAGATACCAACACAGATTTATTCATAGTAACAATAATCAACAACACCAATTGATACACGTTTAGGCAACATTAAAGGAAATTATATTGAATTAACATCGCCTTTCAATCACAAACATCATTTACATACCTAGTCATTGATGGTGTAGCACCCACATAAATCCTATAGATCATTGGCTACAGGAAATTACCAGTTTACCACCAGCTAATCAGTTCCAACCAATCAAATGTGCTTAGTCGATGATTCCTTGCTACAGGGTCATGGGTGAATAGAGGCTGTGGATACTTCGATTGGTGGTGTTATAGAAAAATGAACGACACCTTAGAAGTGTTGCCTCTCTCGTCTGCTGGAAGTGGCTATTAATCATGCCGCTCCACCATACTCCATACTGTTGTCGGGGTGTTTATCGCTACCTTTAGCATGGCGCGAGCCAAAGGCTCTGCCACTCCTCCATCTAAATTGCCCACCCTAAAGATATGGTCATGTTACAGTTATGCAAGCCTGAAACAGAGAAGCCATGGATTAGAGTATGTTCACTAGTGCGAGAAAGAAGGAATCATAGTAGCAGGGCGAGGGTGTTGTCTCACCTTTTCAAGAATATTCACAAGACCATCCATCAAACTATGATGCCCCACTCAATTCAAATTAATGGATTATATAATAGAAACATGGCACCCAACTGGGTCGGCCCAAAAATATTCAAAATATTTATTATTATTTTATTGAATATTATCTAAATATATTTAATTTAATTTTAGTGTTGAAAAATACTATTTTCTTGCTCAATATAAATTTAGGATTGGAGGGCATTGGGACATGACATCATAAGTTGTATTTGCCTCATTCTCTTTTGACTAGTTTTCAACATTTTTAAATGATTAGTGATTTCTCTTCATGTGGCCTTCCTTACCACAATACCAACAACTATTTTTTTTGTTTCTATATTTTGATCTTCTACTCGATTTGATCTTCCCCTATGATTGTCGTTCCCTCATTTTTGTGATCTCCCTCTATTTTCGGTTACTAAAGCATCCCTTGATGAAGTACTTAGATTTTTTCTTCCCATGTCCTCACTAAGAAGAATCCCAACAACATCATTGAATTTTAGTATGCTTCCCTTCTTACCACATATCGAGTTGCTACAGCCATAACAACTTATTCCTAACTATTAGGCAAAGAACACAACAAGATAGCCTTGATCTCATCATCCAATTTGATATTGATTGAAATTAGCTGACTAATCATGGTGTTGAATTCATTCAAATGATTTGTGATAGCACCGGTTCCTTTATTTTTAAATTGTACAATTTCATCATAAACAATACTTTGTTTGACGTAGAGGCCATCTCACACATATCTAATAGACGATCCCATAATCCTTTCACTATCTTTTTTGTTGGAGACATTAAAAAAGACATTGGTGGATAGTGAGAGAATGATTGTGGTCGTCATCTTCCAATTCAGTTTGTCCCAATCTTCATCCAACATTCCTATTGGATTTTTTGATTTTCCTTCCAATGTGATTGAAAGGTCCTTTTGGATTAATATAACTTCAAGTTGTAACTTCCACATCCCAAAATTCTATTATGATAATTTCTCAATTCTCCATTTGTTTGTCTCCTCCATTTCCTATTGTTTACAAGTGGTTTTCCCAATTCTCTTCGACTTTGATATCAATTTTTAAGTAAACATAATAGATAAGAGAATATATATATATATATATATATATAACAACAAATAAACATAGATATAGATATTTAAGAAAAACACAGATGTAGAAAATTAAGTGGTTCACCAATTTGGCTATGTCCAAGGGAAAAAAAGGGTAATTTATTTCTTTGGTGGTGATTACAGAAAATACATGAAAAGTTTCATTATTTACTAATGTTTAATTCCACCAAATTTATGCATAGCTTGTCAGGACAGATGAAGAGACAGAAAGCAGGGGAACTAAAACATTTGGTTAACAATGTCATTGAATGGTCAGACTTCACCTTGAAACATGTTTCTTCAAATGCTTTTTTGTAACAATAAACATTTACAACATTGATTTTCAAACTGTATTTAGGAAATTGACTTTAGTTGAGAAATATATTGTATTTTTTGCAATCTTATTATCATTTGAAGTATAGTCTAAAACATTGATATTAATTATATTTACAAATTTTTTTCATAAAATCCTACTCAATATAATGTGTTTTTAAATTAAAAATTGAGATAAAACTTAAGAATTAATTTTAGAAAATTCAATTTTCTTCTTCCTATCAAACTTCTTAGACAAGAAATGTTGTAAATAATCACTATAGATGAATCTTCTGTAATGACATGGATGCAACTCATGTATAAGCTCAGGAGTGGATCCCAGTTCTGTATCTTGCTTGGAGAATAGAACATGGCATTAGAGATTCAATCTCTATGCATATTGGTGACTACTTGATGCTCAATGCTCTCATATTTTCTGGTGCTCATCACCTAAATTAAACACAACAAAAAGAATTAGATTTGAGTTCGAGCTGATTGCTCACAAGACTCAAGGACTTACCCATACCTATTAAAGCACATGTCCTACACATTATAAAGGCGGATTGGAGTGAGTTTTACTTAATACATGAAGTCTAAAGACAAGGAAATCATACAAAGCTTGGAGAAATAATTCTAAATTAGATACCCATAGATATATCTTTTAAAAAAGAAAATATATTTTGATAGTTCTTCAGACTATTGTGGCCTAAAGTCTTGTTTCGGTAAACATCATATTTTCATAGTTCATGAGTATTATGTTTTTTTTCTTGAGAAACTGAACATTAAACTGAGGCCAATGCCCAATTAGCACTATGAAACACATAACTCTATAGACAGTGAAACCAATTCTTAATGTTTTTAGTAACTAGAATGCATTTTGTTGTAACTCCCTTAAGCACTAACATCAAATAATAGAAGGTTTTATATGAATAGCAAGAAAAGAAAACAAATATTTGAAAAGACTATGATTAGCATCAATTTCCTAACTTAGGGACTATACACCTTAGCAGCCATATAGGTATTGCTCAAAACCTACATGGTCAAAAATACAAGATGAGGAATACCAGTGATGGAAAAATACAAGAAACATTTGTTTTGTTTCAACATTAAGTGAAATAAAGTGTGGCCTTATTGTTATAACTAAAAGTGAAGTTGCAAAATAATCTACTACTTCATTTTCTATAAATTGTAGGAATAACATTATATGTAATTAGAAAACATCTTGTTGTAACTCGCTTAAGCAGTATATGTGTGGTCAGGCAACTTTTGCATGACCAAACAAGCTCACAATAACCAATATGGTATGAAATGCTGATAGGCTATCCCTATTTTTTTACTAACTAGGCTCATTAAGCCTTTATCATTGTAATTATTTATTATCAAAGGTATTTTCTCGTGAAATTCTTAGTATTGATGAGAGCCAACACCCAATTAATACTACCAAACACATAACTCTATGAAGTAGATGGTAATAATACAATGAATGCCATACATATGCTTTTTAGAATATGAAAGAGAATGATTAGCATCAATGTGTTGACTTGGGGTCTTTGTATCTTAGTAGCTATCCAAGTATTGCTCAAAATTTGTGCAACCAAAAATACAAGATGAGAAATACCAGCGATGGAACAATACAAGAAACAATTATTCTATTTGAAATAGTAAATATATGGTTGGAGAATAGTATCTCTGACTTCCCTTTGTTCCTTTTAATTAGGTGAAGCATTTTAGGTGCTTTACCTATCTTCTGTTGTCCTTTATGGGACTTGACCTTTTCAATCTATCTTTCTTGACTCACATGTTTTTCTTTTGAGAGTGGCATTTTGACTGTGAATTTGTTAGAACTCATTGTGTCTTTATGTGCATTCGCAAGCTCTTGGAATGCCTCACTCGAGGCTAATAGCTCTTGATAACTCCCACTTTGAGAAGTCTCTACATCCAACATTCACTACAATAAAGTGTTCCCTTGTTGTTATAACTGAAAGTGAAGTTGCAAAAATTTCTACCATTAAATTTCCTATAAATTATAGGAATGAAATTTTGTGTGAGTAACTAGAAAGCATCTTGTTGTAACTCCCTTAAGCATTATATGTTTGGTTAGGCAACTCTTGCATGGCCAGACAAGCTCACACTAATGAGTATGGTATCAAATGTTGGCAGGCTAAGCCTAATCTATTACTAACTAGACTCGTCTAGCCTTTATCATTGTAACTAATTATTATCAAAGACATTTTCTAATGCATGTTTAAATTCTTTACCTTTTGCAACTCAAGGACATCAAGAAAACAAAATGAGTAAATTATGTACAAGGAATACAATTGTTGACAATGGCTTCGATAAGATGATGTCTATGGGATTTTGTATACTGCTAAAAGAAATTTTGATCCTCTTTGCATTATTGATCTTAGTAATGAAAACTTCTCATTTTTTAATATTGGATATAACAAGTGTACTACTCATATTCTATTTGTTTAGCATTTGACTGCTTTCTAGGAAAAAATGACAATCATTCAGCTAGTAATATGAGCATGCTACTTCAAAGATAGCTCACAGTCATTCAAGTAGTAATATAATGTTAAAGACTATAATGCCCCCCCACACAACCCTAGAGGAAGTTGCAATTTACTACTCAAATGTACTATTTTTTTTTTGTTTAAGTACAAATAACATGCAAGATCACTATCCATTGCCAACAACCTCTAAGGTTATGAGACTGAGATTACTTAAAACCCAAACAAGAAACATGAATTAAAAAAAACATAACATTTAAATACTTAATAAACTAAGAATCACATACATTCCAAACATGATAAAATTACGACAATGCATAAGAAATTCCACATGATTCTTAAATATACTTTACAATAAGATTACAACACTCATTCCCCGAATGAGGTAATTCCAATATACAAGGTTACAAATAACATCTTCCACCTCGATACAAAGAGGGGTAATAAAAATACAATAATAACTGAAAAGAATAAGGCATGAAGGTATATGATCCCATGAGCTCTCCAACTGGAAATCTCGTCCACACTAACAAGAAGACGACCCAAAGGATTTAGGTGCACGTTCCACCCAACCATGTGATACCCAAAGGCTCACCCCTCGTGCTAGGAGATAGTAACAAGGAATCCTATACAAGACCATCAACCTCTAGACACAGGCTAACTCATACAGACACAACCAAACACATGAACCATACATCCATAAGGATAACACAATGGAAACTCCAACATCACTGACATAGGTCACATTGCTTCCAAAAATAAAAAAATTGAGTATGATAAGAAGACCATACACATAAAACCAAATACCAACTGTTGTCATAGAAAGAGTGTCATCACATAGCTCAACATGGGATCTCCTTTGGAAATCTTCCTAGGCTCTGGCCCCCACTATGGGTTATCCTGGTGGCCTCTACCGAATCTCGACACCCATACTCACTCATGCAGAATCAAATACCTCTCGTAAGGACAAGAAAGATGACCTTTCCATTCTAGGCCTTCCCGTCTCATCCCAAGTCTATAAAAGCCCTTGCGTCCATGAGCGAGGCGCAATTATCTTAATTAATGAGAAAAACTACCTAACTTCTAAGTACATTAATTTAGTTATCACTTGATTAAACCACTTCTGAAGGTTTCCCAGTTTACCTCTGTGGGCTCTGGCCCGTAACATAAGCCACTCTTCTACTTGACAACATACCAAACCAACCAATCACCAAGGGAATCCCAAGTGCAAACCAACAAGATAAAACCCCTCCAACTCTAGGAGGAACATGAGATGAAAATCCTCTCCAACACAGGAGGCAACAAAAAACATACTCCACTCCTTCCAAAGGAGGCACAAACCACATAAACCACTCCTAATACAAAGGAGGCACAAACTATCCCCGTTCGTGAAAACTGGGTAAAACCACAGGATACAACCAAATGCCCTACCCAAGGCAATACAACGGTTGACTACATAATGACAACCCAAAAGTTGAACCCCTTCTGGAAGACTTACATAACAAGCAACTCCAAAAAGAATAAACAACTCTATCCACAAGTTCCCTAGCCTCTGGAAACAAAACTTAGTACTACCAAAGTATGTAATACCCCTCCTGTTACTGTTTAGATTTCTTTTTCTATGTTTTGATTTGGTACTTTGATACTGTGATGAGACTGTTATTGTTTGGTTTGGTTAGTAGACCTTGTTGTTTATGCCTATACATTTGAGGACATGGTTATTGATATGATATTGTGGTTGGTGATATTAGTTTGATTTCAGTAACATTGCGATGCATTAATTTAGTAAATTATGTTATGATATGATTTGTTAGTTTAGAACTGATTAATTTATCGGTTATATTATATTGTTTGGATAGATGTGATGAAGGACAGTGTAGCACCACTCGTTCGTGGGTGCCCTGCTATGCTGCGATTCCTTCTCACAATACAATGCTTTGATTTTATATACGTATGCACATGTACACGACTTTGTTTGTATGCAGGGATTGCAAGTACATAGCCTCGATTCCACCTGCTTTGGCAGGACAGGGTGAGCACCTATAACCCAATGATATAATGTTGAAACAGAGGTGGCAATGAAGTCATCCCGTCCCATGATGTCAGACCGTCTTGTTTGAATGGTTTTGTGTGTTCTTGTAGTTGTTGTTCCTTGTGGTTCATGTTTGTGTCTTGTCGTATTTTATTGATGTTGGTATTTTATAAGTTGTGATTTATTTGATTTAAATGATGGTAATATTATGTATTATAATGTTAGATTAAATTGTATTTAAATATTTAAATGTTTTATTTATTTTAAAAGTCATGTGTTTTATTAAATGTTAATTAAATATTAAATTGTGTTTATTATTTTAATTAATTATCTTGTTGAGGATAATTATTAAAATAAATTATTTAAATAAATTAGATAATGTGCCTTGCAAGTAATGTTGTAAAAACAGAAATTAAAACCAAAAGTATAGAAGAATAGAAAAATAAATAAATAAAAGAATGGAAAAAGTTGTGTGAACGAATGAGAATTGAGATTTGATTGAAAAGCTTGCTTTCAAAGATATAATTTCTTTTATTGTGGATTTTTGAGAGCTTTTGGAAGAAATTGGTAATATCTTTTATTTAATTAAAAATTTGTGAGTATTTGGGACACAGGGGATTATTGAGACAAGGGTTGCACAAAATAATTGTTCTCTACTGTTGAGTCTTCTGATGTTTTCTGTTATCATTAGTTCATCTGAGTTCTTGAAAGGGGGTTTTTCAATCTTTTGCTTGTATTATGTTGGAGAGAATTTTCTGAATAAAGAATTGGATTCGAATTCGAGCACAATATTCTGGAGAGGATATTTTGAAGCAGGAACTAGAAGCTCTTCGTAGAGGACATCAGGATCAAGCAAGCTTCATCAGACTCTCAAATAAGCGCATGACTCTAGGTTCCACTTGTTTTCTCCTTCAACTTTCTGTTTTCAGAGAAAAATAAAATTAATTAAATATGATTTGTGTGAGGAAAGAAAACTTTTGTTTGAATAGAAATTTACTGAAAGAGATTATACTAGTTTTCTATAAAGTTATTGGTTGTTTCAGTTTGTCAAACAAAATCTACATCTTCTAAAATGTCCAAATTATCTATATGGATATGAAAGGAAATACTTTATTTTATTTGAAACAAACAAATTTTGATTAAATAAACAATCATATATATATATTCACACACACACACACACACACACACACACATATATAATTGTTTCTTTTATATAAACAATCTTCCTTTGAAAATGTTATTTACAGACACCACATGGGAGAATATATTTATTTATGTCTTTCTATACCTGTACTGGTTTATTGCTTCATATGGAATTATATAAATTATATATATATATGTATATATATACACAAATTTTGTGTGTATATATATATACATATATATACATATAATATATGTGTATTTATATTTGCATTAAAATGTATTTGAAAATTGTTTTCCAAATTCGAAATCATGCCGAACTGTGTCGGCATCCGTACCTGCTCAAGATGGAATTTTTTATATTTATTATAAAATAAAATTAAAAAAAAACAAAAGAGATTTAAAAAAAAAAAAATTAAAAAGGGGCATTGGGGAGGGACGGACTGGCCGAACCACCCCGTACCCTGTTGCAGCATAGAGACTGCCGCACAATAGTCATGAAGACTGCTGTGCGCGGCAGCCTTGGCTGCCGTGCACAAGAGTCCCTAGGACTATTGTGCGCAGTCCCTGCAGGGACTGCCAAGCGCAGTCCTTGCAGGGACTACCAAGCGCAGTCCTTGCAAGGACTGCGACGACAGGCCTCGACCTGCGAGGTCTTGTTATTTGTTTTTTTTTAATTTTAATTTTATTTAATTTAAATTTAATTTAATTTAATTTTTGTTATATATATATATATTGGCGTATATTTAATTTATTAAACATAATAATTATAATTTATCTTATTTAAAAATTAATTATAATTATTTCATTTAATATTATTTTAATTATATTTTAAAATGTAATTTTTGTATTTTATTTAAAGTGTTAAATTATATATATATATATATATATGAGGTATTATTGTATCATTTGTTATGTTGAGCAAATAATTTAAACAGAAAATTAGCCTTAATTCGTATTGTTGAATGGAGTTAAATTTAATGGTGCAAACTTGCAAAATATAATTTGAGTGTTCTTTTACGTTATGGTTATTGTTTAGCATAGTCGATGTGGGAACCTGGTTGTAATTTGTGAAACTTTGTTCCAGAGGCATGTTTAATTTTGAATGTTATCCTCGTCTTGATTACACTTTTGGAGTTAAAACTTATTGGTTTTATGATGGAAGGGTGGTACGGGTTGTTGAATTTTGTTATGAATTATCGCGAGATGAGTTATGCCTCACGTGGCTTGGCTTTGAGTTATGTGTTTTATCTGTTGAGTGCAACCCTTGCCTGGATTTGTTTTATGTTAGGGGTCTTAGGGAGAGTGGCTCTTTGTGGGGGCCGGTGCCTCAGTTGGAGAAAGGGCCAGGAGATCCCATGAGAGCTATGCGATGACACTCTCCACTAGACACCCGTTTGCCTTGTTTCTTGTTGCCTCTCGAATTGTGTACTAAATTGTTGTTTCAGATTTATATGAAATCATGTTCTATTTATTGTTTCAGATTTATTTGGAATTGTATTTTGAATGATCAGTTCCTTTGGAAATGTGTTTTGGAAGTTCTATGCTTAATGTGTTTCAGATTCTTTTGAGAATAATTTATGAATGTTCTTTGGACTTGTTTAATTGTCATTGATTTGATTAATTGTGGCGAGTTTCTTATCTTTATCTTATTTCTTGACTCGTGAATGTTGTGGTCTATGTCATTGTAACCTTGAGTTGTAATTGTATTTGTACTATGTTGTTCATGGAGTCAGTTTGACAATCATGGTCGAGTTAACTTCCTTGTCACCTCTAAGCACAAGGGGTGAGTTATTCATAATTAACCATGGTTGGGTGGAATGTGCTCCGCACCCATTGGGTTCCCCATCAGTATTCTTTGTTTGTAGCATTCCTTCAATTGGAGTTTGTTCCAGTGGATCATTTGTAATTCAAATATTATTGTACTTTGTATCATCCCACATGTATGGGAAATGTATTGTAACTCATTATTGAGAGCATGTAATCTTATGTTTATACAATGATGTAATAGTTAGGATCCTTTGTAACATTATTGGATGAGATTCTATATGATTGTAATATGGGATGTAGTGATACTTTCACTCTTGGTTTATGGATGTACTTTTATTAATGATTATTGTAATATAAATTGGTCAAGTTGTTTGATAATTATCTTTTACTTTTGTTTTAGTTGTGTTGCGATGTGACCTCGCGTGCCCCAGAGAATGTAACACTTAGTTGTTATTGTGCAATGTAAATGTAATTAATGTTCAGATGCATGCTTACTTTATGTTATTTAAAAAAAAAAATTGTTTGCAATGTTTGTTCTCTGGGGTTTGCACGACGGGCATTACAACATTGGTATTAGAGCACTAGGTTCATATACTGGGCACTCTGGTTTCATATGAGCCCATTATGTTGTCCTAGTGAATTTGTTAAGTGAAGTTCTTAAGTGATCACGATGATCATGTTGGATTGTGGAAAGGATGTAAAGATTTGAACCACGTAGTTGTTGGAAAGTAAGTGTACTTGTGGAATTATGTATGTAATTGTACTTCCCTTGTAAATGTGAGAAACTAGTAACTGTGCATCGGTTGAGTGTTGTGAATACCCCGTACTTGCTTTGTGCACCCATAACCCACAGGTCCTAGGATGGAGATACGTTGTATCCATCCATTCTGAACATATTGTATTTGGTGTGGGATTAACCATACCATTATGTGTGTTTGTATGTTTGTTACCTGATTGAGGGCCAACCCACGTGTGGTTGAAAATCTAATACATATAAAAGTAGCCAAAAGCTAGTTTCATGAATTCTTTTCTTTTGGTTCTCTAGTCCCTCAATCTATGAAGGGGTAGTAGCAGCCACAAAGTTCCTTGGGCGGAGTGTACAACATACGCATATTGCGATGCAGAGTAGTCTTAGCTCAACCGATCCCGAGGAAATGTACTCACTACTTCCCCTTATGATGGATCAGGGTACTTGATCCATATGTGCTAGCCTAAACCCCACAGTTTTGAGTATAGCAGCATTGGATTGTTAGTTTATGCATGGCCGTCCATAGGGACGTTGACCTGGCATTAGTGAGTCAACCTCGCCTGTATGAGAGGTGAAGCTCGAGTAGCCCCATATTGATATGTTCATATATGTATTGCATACACCGTATCTACACATGTTCTGACATGATGCAATGGATACAATGCCACACCCCACTGATGTTCTGACACAGTGCTGGTGATGATGACGTGTTGCTGATGGTAGTGAGCTGGGCTTGAGGACACGATGCCATGTGCATAGACACGTGAAGGTGCACTATGAGATTGTGTTATGATAGCCTACTTGTGTGATGAGTGTAATGGGGCCTCACACACTTGTAGAGGGATACTCATGTTTGCTTTCGACAGTGTTTGGGTCGGTTAGCATATGGGTATGTCCTTGCCATGTATACCTCTGGCGATGGAGAGTACCTGCATGTGCCTTCTCCACGAGGTATCACTATGTGGGGTGTGTCTGTGCATGCCTACTTCTGCGGAGCCACAGACACATCGCAATGCAGCATTCGTCAGTGCGTGCCTTCTCTGGCTAGCGTATGACCATGTCGCGTGATGACGCGAGGCAGGGTGTAGCCGAGGAGCACACTTTGGGTCATGTGGATGGCATGCTCACTCTACACCACATGAGGGCTATTGTTATAGTTGGACGATGTTCCCTCCTTCCTTGTTTGGTGGCTAGTATCTAGTCACATAGTGCTGTATTGTGCAATTTTGAAGATTGAGGACTTCCTAGTTGATTGTTGATGATTTTCAATTGACCTTGAAGGTTGACATTTTTTTTACGTTTGATTGTAATGGTTTAGCCACACTTTGTGACTTATTCTCTCGTAGCCCTTGTGGTTACATTTGATTTAGTGTTGACATTGCGTGCAATTCTTGCTTTACTGTTGAAATTGAATCTTATTTAATGTTTGTTTTATGAGTTTGGTGGCTAAACTAGTTTATCCT
This sequence comes from Sequoia sempervirens, assembly GCA_007258455.2. Lineage (NCBI taxonomy): Eukaryota > Viridiplantae > Streptophyta > Pinopsida > Cupressales > Cupressaceae > Sequoia > Sequoia sempervirens. The sequence goes on from VDFB02132308.1 coordinate 217,795, forward strand.
TGTTGTTTTCGAGGTCGGCCATGTGTCGTATTGTGATTCCTCTCCAAGGACGTATGAGGTGGACTTGGTGAGTGTATACGAGGAAGTAGACGCAGGGAAGCTTGAGGATGGGGGTATGTGAGGCTATTTTTGCTAGGACCCACTACCCACCTATGTGTGATGACTATCTCTTGGAGGCTAACCACCTTGTACAACAAGAGATGGGTCATAGTGGTCTTGTTTGGATGGTCTCGCCATGTGTGTGTGGCCTAACACCATCAAGCCACTAAGTGTGAGGCATGGATTATGTGAGATGGATATTGGCTCTTGGATCATGGATTTTGTTTCATGGTTTAGTATACTGCTTTTTGGTGTCCAGATGGACCCTTGTAAAACCTTGTTATGTGATTCCCGGTGATGTGAATTCGTGTGTATGTGAATAATGCATGGATATAGTACTTATATTCTTGAGACTTTATTTACTTCCCTTCTATTGTTCTCATCTAATATTTGGAACTTGTACTTCGGTGGTGTTGTAGGATGATGCCTAGAGGTCACGATCTTGATAGGGGTGGTCATCAGAGCAATCTTTTTTAATGTCCATGAGGGTGGTCATGAGGAACATCTGAGCCCTCAATTACGCCCCTTGCTTGAGGAAATTCTTAACCGGCTTGGCCCAAGACAGGAGAGAAATCGACAAATGGTAAGGGAAAGAGAAAGGTTCCCTAGGAGAAGAGGTGTTTCAGCTGTAGAAAGACTTATAATGGATCTCTTAAGGGAACGTTCTCCTACCTTCCATAGTCATAGTGGTGGTTTGGAGGATGAGACTTGGAGGATTGGTGTCCGAATTGGTGGGCGTCTTTTGTCTAGGAGAATCTAGAGTTGGTTGCGAGCCCAACTTTATCGGCTTGACCAGTCAACTCAGAGCATTCAGATTGTAGCTAGTAGGGGCCAACTTCGACAGGATGGTGCACCTCCTCAAGGTAGAAGAAATGTCAGAAATGCAGGATGTTTCTCTTGTGGCCAGCAGGGTCACGTAGCTAGGCAATGTCCTCAGAGGAGCACACCTAAATTTAGTCAGAGACCGACAGTCACAGAGCCAACAAGGGATGATGCGGGTAGGATCCACAGATCAATTGAAGTAGTTGATGACCGCCAGGTAGGGCATCAGAGCATAGATGTGGAGACTATAGGTAATAGACATGCAGCTGACTCGGGAGCCCATGAGAGTTCTACGATATAGGAGACTGATGTAGTGCTTCTTATGTTGTGTAATACCCCCATGTTACTAATATTCTTTGCTACTATTTGTTACTCTTATGTGTTAGTGTGATACTGGTTTGTGATGGTGACTAGTTCACCGATTTGGTGTGTGAGGATGCCTCCTATATTAGGGAATCTTATTTTCTTTTGTTTGCAGGCTTCCAGGAGTAAGCCGAATTTATGGGGGGGAGGATGTAATACCCCTCCTGTTACTGTTTAGATTTGTTTTTCTATGTTTTGATTTGGTACTTTGATACTGTGATGAGACTGTTATTGTTTGGTTTGGTTAGTAGACCTTGTTGTTTATGCCTATACATTTGAGGACATGGTTATTGATATGATATTGTGGTTGGTGATATTAGTTTGATTTCAGTAACATTGTGATGCATTAATTTAGTAAATTATGTTATGATATGATTTGTTAGTTTAGAAATGATTAATTTATTGGTTATATTATATTGTTTGGATAGATGTGATGAAGGACAGTGTAGCACTTCACTCTATTCAAGTAGTGCCCCGCTATGTTGTGATTCCTTCTCACAATACAATGATTTGATTTACACGCATACACATGTACACCTAATTTTGTTTGCATGCAGGATTGCAGGCACATAGCTCGACCCACTGCCAAGGTGATAGGGATGCAGCACCCATAACCCAATGATATAATGTTGAAACGTGAGGTGGCAATGGTCATCCTGGCCCCATGATGTCGACCGCCTTGTTTGAATGGTTTTGTATGCCTTTTTGTAGTTTTCATTCCTTGTGGTTCATGTTTGTGTCTTGTCAGATTTTTATTGATGTTGGTATTTTATAAGTTGTGATTTATTTGATTTTAAATGATGGCATTATTATGTATTATAATGTTAGATTAAATCAGATTTAAATATTTAAATGTTTTATTTATTTTAAAAGTCATGCGTTTTATTAAATGTTAATTAAATATTAAATTGTGTTTATTATTTTAATTAATTATCTTATTGAGGATAATTATTAAAATAAATTATTTAAATAAATTAGATAATGTGCCTTGCAAGTAATGTTGTAAAAACAGAAATTAAAACAAAAAGTATAGAAGAATAGAAAAATAAATAAATAAAAGAATGGAAAAAGTTGTGTGAACGAATGAGAATTGAGATTTGACTGAAAAGCTTGCTTTCAAAGATATAATTTCTTTTATTGTGGATTTTTGAGAGCTTTTGGAAGAAATTGGTAATATCTTTTATTTAATTAAAAAATTGTGAGTATTTGGGAACAGAGGATTATTGAGACAAGGGTTGCACAAAATAATTGTTCTCTACTGTTGAGTCTTCTGAAGTTTTATGTTATCATTAGTTCATCTGAGTTCTTGAAAGGGGGTTTTTCAATCTTTTGCTTGTATTATGTTGGAGAGAATTTTCTGAATAAAGAATTGGATTCGAATTCGAGCACAATATTCTGGAGAGGATATTTTGAAGCAGGAACTAGAAGCTCTTCGTAGAGGACATCAGGATCAAGCAAGCTTCATCAGACTCTCAAATAAGCGCATGACTCTAGGTTCCACTTGTTTTCTCCTTCAACTTTCTGTTTTCAGAGAAAAATAAAATTAATTAAATATGATTTGTGTGAGGAAAGAAAACTTTTGTTTGAATAGAAATTTACTGAAAGAGATTATACTAGTTTTCTATAAAGTTATTGGTTGTTTCAGTTTGTCAAACAAAATCTACATCTTCTAAAATGTCCAAATTATCTATATGGATATGAAAGGAAATACTTTATTTTATTTGAAACAAACAAATTTTGATTAAATAAACAATCATATATATATATTCACACACACACACACACACACACACACACATATATAATTGTTTCTTTTATATAAACAATCTTCCTTTGAAAATGTTATTTACAGACACCACATGGGAGAATATATTTATTTATGTCTTTCTATACCTGTACTGGTTTATTGCTTCATATGGAATTATATAAATTATATATATATATGTATATATATACACAAATTTTGTGTGTATATATATATACATATATATACATATAATATATGTGTATTTATATTTGCATTAAAATGTATTTGAAAATTGTTTTCCAAATTCGAAATCATGCCGAACTGTGTCGGCATCCGTACCTGCTCAAGATGGAATTTTTTATATTTATTATAAAATAAAATTAAAAAAAAACAAAAGAGATTTAAAAAAAAAAAAATTAAAAAGGGGCATTGGGGAGGGACGGACTGGCCGAACCACCCCGTACCCTGTTGCAGCATAGAGACTGCCGCACAATAGTCATGAAGACTGCTGTGCGCGGCAGCCTTGGCTGCCGTGCACAAGAGTCCCTAGGACTATTGTGCGCAGTCCCTGCAGGGACTGCCAAGCGCAGTCCTTGCAGGGACTACCAAGCGCAGTCCTTGCAAGGACTGCGACGACAGGCCTCGACCTGCGAGGTCTTGTTATTTGTTTTTTTTTAATTTTAATTTTATTTAATTTAAATTTAATTTAATTTAATTTTTGTTATATATATATATATTGGCGTATATTTAATTTATTAAACATAATAATTATAATTTATCTTATTTAAAAATTAATTATAATTATTTCATTTAATATTATTTTAATTATATTTTAAAATGTAATTTTTGTATTTTATTTAAAGTGTTAAATTATATATATATATATATATATGAGGTATTATTGTATCATTTGTTATGTTGAGCAAATAATTTAAACAGAAAATTAGCCTTAATTCGTATTGTTGAATGGAGTTAAATTTAATGGTGCAAACTTGCAAAATATAATTTGAGTGTTCTTTTACGTTATGGTTATTGTTTAGCATAGTCGATGTGGGAACCTGGTTGTAATTTGTGAAACTTTGTTCCAGAGGCATGTTTAATTTTGAATGTTATCCTCGTCTTGATTACACTTTTGGAGTTAAAACTTATTGGTTTTATGATGGAAGGGTGGTACGGGTTGTTGAATTTTGTTATGAATTATCGCGAGATGAGTTATGCCTCACGTGGCTTGGCTTTGAGTTATGTGTTTTATCTGTTGAGTGCAACCCTTGCCTGGATTTGTTTTATGTTAGGGGTCTTAGGGAGAGTGGCTCTTTGTGGGGGCCGGTGCCTCAGTTGGAGAAAGGGCCAGGAGATCCCATGAGAGCTATGCGATGACACTCTCCACTAGACACCCGTTTGCCTTGTTTCTTGTTGCCTCTCGAATTGTGTACTAAATTGTTGTTTCAGATTTATATGAAATCATGTTCTATTTATTGTTTCAGATTTATTTGGAATTGTATTTTGAATGATCAGTTCCTTTGGAAATGTGTTTTGGAAGTTCTATGCTTAATGTGTTTCAGATTCTTTTGAGAATAATTTATGAATGTTCTTTGGACTTGTTTAATTGTCATTGATTTGATTAATTGTGGCGAGTTTCTTATCTTTATCTTATTTCTTGACTCGTGAATGTTGTGGTCTATGTCATTGTAACCTTGAGTTGTAATTGTATTTGTACTATGTTGTTCATGGAGTCAGTTTGACAATCATGGTCGAGTTAACTTCCTTGTCACCTCTAAGCACAAGGGGTGAGTTATTCATAATTAACCATGGTTGGGTGGAATGTGCTCCGCACCCATTGGGTTCCCCATCAGTATTCTTTGTTTGTAGCATTCCTTCAATTGGAGTTTGTTCCAGTGGATCATTTGTAATTCAAATATTATTGTACTTTGTATCATCCCACATGTATGGGAAATGTATTGTAACTCATTATTGAGAGCATGTAATCTTATGTTTATACAATGATGTAATAGTTAGGATCCTTTGTAACATTATTGGATGAGATTCTATATGATTGTAATATGGGATGTAGTGATACTTTCACTCTTGGTTTATGGATGTACTTTTATTAATGATTATTGTAATATAAATTGGTCAAGTTGTTTGATAATTATCTTTTACTTTTGTTTTAGTTGTGTTGCGATGTGACCTCGCGTGCCCCAGAGAATGTAACACTTAGTTGTTATTGTGCAATGTAAATGTAATTAATGTTCAGATGCATGCTTACTTTATGTTATTTAAAAAAAAAAATTGTTTGCAATGTTTGTTCTCTGGGGTTTGCACGACGGGCATTACAACATTGGTATTAGAGCACTAGGTTCATATACTGGGCACTCTGGTTTCATATGAGCCCATTATGTTGTCCTAGTGAATTTGTTAAGTGAAGTTCTTAAGTGATCACGATGATCATGTTGGATTGTGGAAAGGATGTAAAGATTTGAACCACGTAGTTGTTGGAAAGTAAGTGTACTTGTGGAATTATGTATGTAATTGTACTTCCCTTGTAAATGTGAGAAACTAGTAACTGTGCATCGGTTGAGTGTTGTGAATACCCCGTACTTGCTTTGTGCACCCATAACCCACAGGTCCTAGGATGGAGATACGTTGTATCCATCCATTCTGAACATATTGTATTTGGTGTGGGATTAACCATACCATTATGTGTGTTTGTATGTTTGTTACCTGATTGAGGGCCAACCCACGTGTGGTTGAAAATCTAATACATATAAAAGTAGCCAAAAGCTAGTTTCATGAATTCTTTTCTTTTGGTTCTCTAGTCCCTCAATCTATGAAGGGGTAGTAGCAGCCACAAAGTTCCTTGGGCGGAGTGTACAACATACGCATATTGCGATGCAGAGTAGTCTTAGCTCAACCGATCCCGAGGAAATGTACTCACTACTTCCCCTTATGATGGATCAGGGTACTTGATCCATATGTGCTAGCCTAAACCCCACAGTTTTGAGTATAGCAGCATTGGATTGTTAGTTTATGCATGGCCGTCCATAGGGACGTTGACCTGGCATTAGTGAGTCAACCTCGCCTGTATGAGAGGTGAAGCTCGAGTAGCCCCATATTGATATGTTCATATATGTATTGCATACACCGTATCTACACATGTTCTGACATGATGCAATGGATACAATGCCACACCCCACTGATGTTCTGACACAGTGCTGGTGATGATGACGTGTTGCTGATGGTAGTGAGCTGGGCTTGAGGACACGATGCCATGTGCATAGACACGTGAAGGTGCACTATGAGATTGTGTTATGATAGCCTACTTGTGTGATGAGTGTAATGGGGCCTCACACACTTGTAGAGGGATACTCATGTTTGCTTTCGACAGTGTTTGGGTCGGTTAGCATATGGGTATGTCCTTGCCATGTATACCTCTGGCGATGGAGAGTACCTGCATGTGCCTTCTCCACGAGGTATCACTATGTGGGGTGTGTCTGTGCATGCCTACTTCTGCGGAGCCACAGACACATCGCAATGCAGCATTCGTCAGTGCGTGCCTTCTCTGGCTAGCGTATGACCATGTCGCGTGATGACGCGAGGCAGGGTGTAGCCGAGGAGCACACTTTGGGTCATGTGGATGGCATGCTCACTCTACACCACATGAGGGCTATTGTTATAGTTGGACGATGTTCCCTCCTTCCTTGTTTGGTGGCTAGTATCTAGTCACATAGTGCTGTATTGTGCAATTTTGAAGATTGAGGACTTCCTAGTTGATTGTTGATGATTTTCAATTGACCTTGAAGGTTGACATTTTTTTTACGTTTGATTGTAATGGTTTAGCCACACTTTGTGACTTATTCTCTCGTAGCCCTTGTGGTTACATTTGATTTAGTGTTGACATTGCGTGCAATTCTTGCTTTACTGTTGAAATTGAATCTTATTTAATGTTTGTTTTATGAGTTTGGTGGCTAAACTAGTTTATCCTTGTTGTTTTCGAGGTCGGCCATGTGTCGTATTGTGATTCCTCTCCAAGGACGTATGAGGTGGACTTGGTGAGTGTATACGAGGAAGTAGACGCAGGGAAGCTTGAGGATGGGGGTATGTGAGGCTATTTTTGCTAGGACCCACTACCCACCTATGTGTGATGACTATCTCTTGGAGGCTAACCACCTTGTACAACAAGAGATGGGTCATAGTGGTCTTGTTTGGATGGTCTCGCCATGTGTGTGTGGCCTAACACCATCAAGCCACTAAGTGTGAGGCATGGATTATGTGAGATGGATATTGGCTCTTGGATCATGGATTTTGTTTCATGGTTTAGTATACTGCTTTTTGGTGTCCAGATGGACCCTTGTAAAACCTTGTTATGTGATTCCCGGTGATGTGAATTCGTGTGTATGTGAATAATGCATGGATATAGTACTTATATTCTTGAGACTTTATTTACTTCCCTTCTATTGTTCTCATCTAATATTTGGAACTTGTACTTCGGTGGTGTTGTAGGATGATGCCTAGAGGTCACGATCTTGATAGGGGTGGTCATCAGAGCAATCTTTTTTAATGTCCATGAGGGTGGTCATGAGGAACATCTGAGCCCTCAATTACGCCCCTTGCTTGAGGAAATTCTTAACCGGCTTGGCCCAAGACAGGAGAGAAATCGACAAATGGTAAGGGAAAGAGAAAGGTTCCCTAGGAGAAGAGGTGTTTCAGCTGTAGAAAGACTTATAATGGATCTCTTAAGGGAACGTTCTCCTACCTTCCATAGTCATAGTGGTGGTTTGGAGGATGAGACTTGGAGGATTGGTGTCCGAATTGGTGGGCGTCTTTTGTCTAGGAGAATCTAGAGTTGGTTGCGAGCCCAACTTTATCGGCTTGACCAGTCAACTCAGAGCATTCAGATTGTAGCTAGTAGGGGCCAACTTCGACAGGATGGTGCACCTCCTCAAGGTAGAAGAAATGTCAGAAATGCAGGATGTTTCTCTTGTGGCCAGCAGGGTCACGTAGCTAGGCAATGTCCTCAGAGGAGCACACCTAAATTTAGTCAGAGACCGACAGTCACAGAGCCAACAAGGGATGATGCGGGTAGGATCCACAGATCAATTGAAGTAGTTGATGACCGCCAGGTAGGGCATCAGAGCATAGATGTGGAGACTATAGGTAATAGACATGCAGCTGACTCGGGAGCCCATGAGAGTTCTACGATATAGGAGACTGATGTAGTGCTTCTTATGTTGTGTAATACCCCCATGTTACTAATATTCTTTGCTACTATTTGTTACTCTTATGTGTTAGTGTGATACTGGTTTGTGATGGTGACTAGTTCACCGATTTGGTGTGTGAGGATGCCTCCTATATTAGGGAATCTTATTTTCTTTTGTTTGCAGGCTTCCAGGAGTAAGCCGAATTTATGGGGGGGAGGATGTAATACCCCTCCTGTTACTGTTTAGATTTGTTTTTCTATGTTTTGATTTGGTACTTTGATACTGTGATGAGACTGTTATTGTTTGGTTTGGTTAGTAGACCTTGTTGTTTATGCCTATACATTTGAGGACATGGTTATTGATATGATATTGTGGTTGGTGATATTAGTTTGATTTCAGTAACATTGTGATGCATTAATTTAGTAAATTATGTTATGATATGATTTGTTAGTTTAGAAATGATTAATTTATCAGTTATATTATATTGTTTGGATAGATGTGATGAAGGACAGTGTAGCACCACTCGTTCACGGGTGCCCTGCTACGCTGCCATTCCTTCTCACAATACAACGCTTTGATTTTATATACGTATGCACATGTACACGACTTTGTTTGTATGCAGGGATTGCAGGTACATAGCCTCGATTCCACCTACTTCGGCAGGACATGGCGAGCACCTATAACCCAACGGTATAATGTTGAAACAGAGGTGGCAATGAAGTCATCCCGTCCCATGATGTCAGACCATCTTATTTGAATGGTTTTGTGTGTTCTTGTAGTTGTCGTTCCTTGTGGTTCATGTTTTTGTCTTGTCGTATTTTATTGATGTTGGTATTTTATAAGTTGTGATTTATTTGATTTAAATGATGGTAATATTATGTATTATAATGTTAGATTAAATTGTATTTAAATATTTAAATGTTTTATTTATTTTAAAAGTCATGTGTTTTATTAAATGTTAATTAAATATTAAATTGTGTTTATTATT